>JAKTSU010000014.1:63646-181096 GCA_030580395.1 Myxozyma nipponensis
CCCCCGCCCCCCCCCCCCCCCCCCCTCCTGCAAGCAATGTATCTGGCGGGGAGAAGCCAGGCTCCGTTGTGGAGCTGCCGCGCATCACACAGGTGGTGGGTCTTTGTTGGTCATCGAATTAAACAACTGGCTAGCAAAGCATGAACGCGCCCCATGATTGTCACCCATACGGGGAAGGGGGGGTCCTGTAGTAGATTTGCTATCCAATGTCTTATTCCCCCCATCATGGGGAGGGGGAGACAAATCTATGCTGATCGCTTTGTACCGGCTTGGGCGCAGCCGGAAAGGAAATACCCCCCCCCCCGACTAGGACCTAGACTAGCTAACGTTGCAGCTTTGGCTCGACTCTTATCGAGAGAGCGCGGTTGCTGTGATGGCGTACTTCAACAGTAGCCTATTCTAAAGCAACGCCACCATCCTGCATCCTGAAGTCCTACGTTCCATGGCTTCCTACGCACGTCTGCCACCCCTACTCTAATCTGTGCAAGATAAGATCTCTATTAGTCAGTTGCCTTCTGCCCGCCTCCATATGAGACGTTGCTACTGTTCTGTGTAAATAGGCGGTCGTTGTACTGGTCCGGACACGGCAAGAGAGCAGGGCGAGGAGGGGTGGCGCGAACGATGATCATCAATAGTCAGTTAGCAACGATCTCCTTGTCTTCGCGCGCTCTCTCTCTCTCTCTCTCGTTTACACTTCCCCATATACATCGCATCCCTTTGACATATCACAACTACTTCCACGAGAACGCCTCGGCTCAAATCAACCAGGCAAAACTACTTAGTCATCTTCTTCATTCGGCTATAGTTGACCACATCACTCCCGGTGCGGCGCGCAGCTATTGCCCTCCAGGAACAAGCCCTAATCCACGCAAGGGTTATCAGCTCGAGCCGCACAAAATTCAAGGAGGGTAAGTCCTTTTTTTTTATTTTTTTTATTTTTTTAAGGCCTCTCGCTATCAAGGGGGCGCGCGCGCTGCGGTCTTGAGATCGCTGGAGAGGCCCTGTTCGTGATGACAGTCGCTGCCACGTCTCGTCTGAATTGACCACTACTGATTTGTAACGTGATAATTAAGTAATGAGCACTCACTTTTGCATCATTGAAAAAAAAAAAAAAAATTAAAAAAGAAAGCCTTATAACTGCAATTGCGCTCTGGAGCAGCAGGGGGCACGAGCAGTCGTTGCCATCCTTGCTGTTGAATCGCATGTCTAGTTACAATCGATTGGGACCTGAGCAACAAGTACCCTGGACACTAGCCATAACAGGCCAGTAGACCGTTTGACTGTCACATACGCGGGGCTCACATTGGCCGAGGTCTCAGGCGCTCATTGTGAACTCTACCGTATCGGTAGCTCGGGGGACGTCACCCGTTTTTTTGAGATCGATCGTACTGATATAACAAAAACTCGGCGGGTAACTAGCGGTGCGAACGTGAATTGGCTACTATACCGAGGGGTTCCCCTTCGCGAGTGAATGGGCCGATTCTAACCCCCCCCCCCCCGTTGATGGGCGAGGGGGAGAAAGAAGTTTCTACTAGTAAGGGGTGTGCGGAAAGCAAGCAATGATCGACCAGAGTGAAGATATCGTCTTATTGTAAAGGTTATATCATATGGAATAAAGTATGCTTCAAGTCTACTTGGTTTTCGCAAGCTAAAGTCTTTACTGTTATGTTGCTGCGGCCGCTATCGGCGATTTGCGCAAACGAGCCGAAGTTCGGCCGCTGCGCTTTGCACAGTCACGACACGGTTCGCGACACGTCCCTGCGACGCGTGAAAAAGTCCTGACGAGATGGCTCGATCGAGCAGCACGCAGGAGAAACGACGACGACGTACGGACGCGTCGTGCAACGCGTCGAGGTCGATTGGAACACTATATCCCTCGGGCATGTTTACGACATATGACACGCGAGGAGGTCCCGCGGCTTAGGTTATGCGATATTAAACGTCAGGAATGCTGATGGGCCTTTTTAGTAGTAGTTTTTTTGTGAGCTTGTACTCCGATCTCCGGGTTCCTGATCACTAGTAATCTCAGTGGCTGTGATAAGGCGAGGTTTTTTTTTTATTTTTTATTTTTTTATTTTTTTTTTTTTTATTTTGGCTGATCTCTGGGCTGATGTTTGACTATCCGTCGCCTGCTTGTTGTCGACCTGATACATTCCCACTTCTCCAGAAGTATGTATCAAGTGGTTGCAGAGTAGTTAATGATCGTTTGCTAGCTGTGTTTCATCGCTAAGAGACCTGCCGATTGCCATCTAGCCTAACCAGAACACTCACTGCCTTGGCCAGTCCGGAATCCCAGCTTATGCAGGATACACGTACTGCAGTGCTGCGGAACAGACTCTGGAATAAGCCATACGCTGACAATACCAACTCACTCTCCTCACTCTCTCACAATCACGCCTGCCGTTTAAGCTTACAAATGGCCTGAAATTTTTTCAACTTTTTTTTTTCCTTTTTTTATTGTTCCGGGTTATACGTTGCACGTCAGTGATGGGAACTTGCATTCCCGGCAGCGCAGCTAACAGTCTCCTGGTTTCCGCGCACACCTTCGGGATCAGGAATGACTGCGCCATTAGAGTGTGCCCTTGAGACTGACTCTCCACAGATTCTCGCAAAGGGCGCCGCTAGCAGGGTAAAAATCTAGCTCCTGGGTGTTTCCAGGTAGCATGCTGATCGTTGACACATCATGGCGGAACCTGCCTAACCCAGCCCGCCAGGCAGCCAGCCGTGTCCGCCAGACACGAGCACGGAACACGAGCCTGACAGCATTAACGTCATCTTACGGGGCTGGCTACATGCTCGAGACAGAGCAGCAGTAGCTTACGACCGGCTTAGATCTAGCACCAGATCGTTGTTCTCTTGCCCAGCCCATTTTTCCTACAACAGGCTATCCCGGGCGCACTAGCCGAACCGTCCCGCCAACTGAGCCCAGCCACCACTCGCGGCGCCAGCGAGCAAGCCAAACAACCTACCGAGAACGCCACGGCAGAGAAGCTCGAGCGTATTCGAGTCAACGGTTGCGGGCAGGTCGAGTTGTGAGCGAAGATCAAGAATTTGTTACTGGGCTGATTAGCTCAAGTAGATCCTATAGCCCCCGGGGGGGGGGGGTTTATGCTGGTCAGGCAGGATTTACATGAGGACGACGGGCGCCATGTCGACGCTCCGTGAGCAGGCACAAAATAGAGTACCATGCCATTAAATCAGTTAATGTCTGAACTTTTTTTTTCCAACCGTACGTGAATTGATTGACCCCCCTCCCCTCAAGTAACAGAAACCACATGTCTGTAACCTGAGGTCGTCGTCACGTCGCCCCGGTGCCCTCCCCCTTTCTTCGTCCTCCACCCCGGGCGGCAAAGCAAGGGACAACCGGGAAAACGTCCGCAAATCTGTAACCCACCACGAGGAACGGAAGAATTGCATTGAGCGTAACTTCTCGGTAACATTCACTCGCGCAACCTTTTAGCGTTTCAACCCTGGCTTTTTTTTTTTTTTTTTGCTGGCGGAGTCAACGACGGTGATTAGCTTGCTGGGCAGGCGGGCTGGCGGGCTGGCAGGGCAGGCTGGGCCCGCGTCTGCTGGGTGAGCCAAACCCGCCTCCTTGCCAAAACCGCCCCTTGCCATGAAGGGGGTGAAAAAAAACTGGCCGGGACGGTCGTCAGAAACTACATATATCGCTGGCCGTCACCGACTGCAAGCGGCCTCACTTTGGATCCGTTTGATTCAGGAAGCCTTAAGTGTGGTTCGTCTTGCCGTCGTCAGGACAATTTTAGTTGTTCTGCTACTCTCATTTTGTTTTTCTCTCCCCTCGGGCAGTTCTTGTCCTTTATATACGTCCCTTCGTTGCTCACTCTCATTTGATCTCGGACGCTCTCTATCACTGCTCTCTTGACGGACCCGCATTTTCTTCTGCAGATAATTTTTTTTTGTTTTCTTTTCGAGTTTCAGTAATACACAATGGCTGCTGAATTTGATCTTGCTGCTCTTGACGTGTTTGTGAGCTCGCCGGTGTCTCCGCAGATGATTGCATGCCTGGTGTCGACCACCCAGACGGTCATCCGATGCGATCCCGACGTGTCGGCAGATCCTTCCGCCAGCGCATATCCCTACTCACCGCCAGCATCGCCAGTGTCTGCAGAAGACGGAACGGCGCCGGAACTTCCGCCGAGACTGCCTTCTCTGACCACCTTCATCGCCACTCTGGTCACAAGATCCAACGTGCAGACCCCGACGCTGATGTCCACGCTCGTGTACCTGTCGCGGCTGCGATCACGACTGCCGTCAGCAGCGCGTGGCCTGGCCTGCACCTGCCACCGAGTGTTTCTGGCGGCTCTGATTCTGGCAGCAAAGAGTCTCAACGACTCGTCTCCCAAGAACAAGCACTGGGCCAAGTACACCGCCGGCCTGTTCTCGCTTTCGGAGGTGAACCTGATGGAGAAGCAGCTGCTGTTTTTGTTGGACTGGGACCTCAACGTCGACACCGATGACCTGCTCGTTCACTTTGCACCATTTCTCGCTCCCATCAAGGCCGAGATGCGCAGACGCGAGCGGGCAATCCGCGAGCGCGAATGCATGGCCGCGCTTAGAGAGCCATCCCACGACCTCACCCGCCGTCACCACTACCTCCACGACGAGCCTGTGTGTGACGGCGCTTATCGCAAAGTCCCACACTACAAGGTTTCACCAACAGCGCCTACGGAGATCACCATCCCTGGACAACAGTACTACACCACACCGCCTTTGTCACCGATGTATCAAGTACCATCATCTGGCCGCGTGCCCACTCTCTCGACTTCTTCGTCGTCGTCATCAATCGCCTCGTCTGTCTCCATTGCCAGCTCTTCGCTCATGTGTCTACCTTCACCGGACGATGAAATCGACGAAGAGACACTGTACTTCCACAGCCAGCCCATCGAGCCGTCGCTGTCACCTGCGGTAGTCATGCGCGCACCATTACCGAGGTCACAGAAGAAGCTCAAGGGCAAGGCATCTGACTTGATTGCCAAGTTCTGGGGACAGCAGCGACATTCAGTTTCTGCTTAAAAATTTTACGAGCATTGTCGCAATATCGGGTGTTTTTTTCTTTTCTTTCTTTTTCTTCTTGATTAAATTGCAGGCGCTAAGGGAGCATTTTTTTTTTTTATTACTGTTTTACTTATCGTATTCTGGCTCATGCTCGGTACAGGTCGCACACACATTAGCGTTTCATTTCATTGTACATATAGGCTCTTGTTTTACAATAGCTAATTGGTTTCGTCACATCATCTCTCTGCACTTCTCCTAGCAATTGCTGTTCCATGGCTAAACTCCTTTCCCCCACAAAAAAAAAAACCCGCACCCCTGGCTTGGGCCCGTATGCTGCCTCATTAGGAATCCCACACGCGTGTCCGAATCAGGTAAAGCGCGTCGAACGCGCAAGGGTTAGGTTACGTCCTCATAACGCGGCAGGAGCAGCATGGTGATTGCTCTTTATGTATATATATATATATATATATGACAGACGACTGACAAGATGCTATAGGATCCGAAGCGCCCATTATGATTAAGACATGTAAACTAGGGGAAAAATAAAAGTCAAATAAAACTAACGACAAAACCGCATTTTCTAACCACCGTCACCCCCATACCCTTGTACACATACTGTTTTTAACATTTTTTTCTTACGGAACTGAACTCTAACATTTAGTTGTAGAGACGCTTCTCATACGAATGCAAACCGTGGACACCACCCTCAAGCTGTGCAGACGCCGTGCGGAGCTCGAATCGAGAGTCGCCACTCTCAACCGCCTCATGCAGACCGTTAAGCGAGCGGACACCGATGTCCTGCAGACCATGCTGCAGACCGGCGGTCAGGTAGGGGACAAACTTGGTGATTGAGCCACGGTCAACCACCGAGCCAGACACACCTTGGGCAACGAGAACCTTTTCTCCCTCTGAGAAGTAACGGGCAGTGGCAGCGTTGTTGTTGGTAGCTGTCTGCTCCATGGCGTCGATGGAACCCATGCCACGGTAAGCCTTGAGACGCTGGCCATCACGGTAGAAGTACTGGCCAGGCGACTCGGTGGTGCCAGCAAGCATGCTGCCCATCATGACAGCCGATGATCCAAGCGCGAGTGCCTTGGTGATGTGTCCAACGTTGGAGATACCACCGTCGGCAATCGTCGGCACGCCAAACCTGGCCGCGAACTCCGACACGGCGCGCACGGCGGTACCCTGGGGACGACCGACCGCCATCACCTCCTGGGTGATACAGATCGAGCCTGATCCCATACCGATGCGAAGGCCATCAGCGCCAGCGGCGATCAAGTTGGCGGCTTGCTCCCGAGTAACAACGTTTCCGGCAATGACCTCCAAATGGGGAAGCTCCTCCTTGATCCACTTGATCATCGCGATCTGGAAAACTGAGTTGCCCTGAGACGAATCAAGAACAACGATATCGAGACCGGCGGCAGCGAGCTTGCGCAACCGCTCACGGTCTTCCAGTCTGGTACCGACCGCGGCGCCGCACAGAAGCTGCTTCGAGTCAGGCAGCTTCGACGCCAGCGGATAGTGCAAGTTCTTCTTCAAATCCGTTCGCGACAAAAGCGCCGTCAGGTTCCCTTCCTTGTCGACAATCGGGAGCTTGCCCTTCTTTGACTTGCGGAGAATCTCGTTGGCGTTGATGAGATCGATACCCTCCGGCCCGGTGATGAGGTTGGTGGTCATGATCTCCTTAACGGTCACATCGTCGTTCTCGAGGAACTGGATATCACGCGAAGTAACAATACCAACCAGCTTTCCTGGCACTGTGCCGTTCTCTAAACAACGGAACCGCGTTAGCCAATTAACCCCATAAACAAAAACCAGTCAAGCACGCGTCCACTCCAAGAGATTCAAACTGTTCTCAAAACAAAAAAAATCAGAGTATAGGTTTCCCCATGACAGTTAAGTCAATACGGTAGAACGAAAGTTATTATAGTAAAAAGTGTACATCATAAATATTTGAAACTTGGAGCCGAGGTGGGGTGACATAAAAAAAAACATATGGAAACCTACCGGTGACAGGGAAACCAGCAAAGCCGAGCTTTTCCTTGAGAGCCTTGACCTCCTTGACAAGAGCATCGGGTCTGATAACAACAGGATCTGAAATGAACCCGTTCTCGTACTTCTTGACCTTGCGGACCATCTCGGCCTGCTCGTCGGCAGAGCAGTTGTGGTGAATCACGCCCAGTCCACCGAGCAAAGCCATGTAGATAGCCATCTCGCTTTCAGTCACGGTATCCATTGGCGATGACACAAACGGGGTCTTCAATGAAATCTTCTTTGTAATGTGGGTGTCGAGAGTAACCTCAGCCGCTGGAAAATCTGAGATGATCGCGTAAGCAAAAACTCTGGGTCACCCACCTCTGGCCATCATTGGCGGTACTTACCAATCTTTCCAGGAAGCATCAAAAAGTCATTGTAGGTCAAACCGCCGTTGACCTTTGAGTTCATGAGCTGGTTCACGTCAAGGCCGTCTCTCTCGCCGTACTGGGACAGCACCTTGAGCGCCGACGCGCAGTCTTGGAGCTTATGCGATACATCTGCCGACACCATTTTTGTTTGCCAAATCAGAGAATTTAGGAATTCGATCCCAAAACAGAGACCAGAGTAGAGTCCTCGCGGGTAAAGTGTATCAGTGTTCAGATCCGAATATACCGCTGAATGACCACCGCTTTACCAAGAACAGGAAAAATTTGTAACCGGTACAAGGGAGCAGACGCAGTCGCACCATCCATATTATATTCATCACCCCCCCGGAACTAAAAATTTTCCTGCAAAAAAAAGCCCCAGCCCCGGCGGCCGCCATCAGCTTGGGACCAAATGACTAAGCTACAGTGGACCTCATTATCTAAGCAGGATGCAGCCGCACGCCGCTCCGTTCGAGTCGAGGTTTGTTTATTGTTTACCTTTTTGGCGCATGCAGAGCAGAGCGGTCCGAGAGGGACTGTGCCAAATCGGTCGAGCAGTGAATGAAGCCACTCTCTGACGGTGTCGCGAACAGCATTTAGATGTCGGCAGTGTACAATTTTTTTTTTTCCCAGACGAGACCTCTGATACCAATTTTTTGAACAGAGCGAATAGCAAATAACGATAGCACACGACGATGGCCGGTCCCCTGACTCCGGTGACCTTGTCCCACATCAACTCTGGGCCTTCAGTTGCGTCTCGCAGTGCTGCGTTCAAAGGCATCACAAAGGAGGATATTTCTCTGTTGAAGAATAGCACGGTAACCCATCTACAGACGCTTGCGCACTCAGCAAAGGATGGCCTCGATAACATTCCCGGTGTGACGGCAGATGCTGAAGATGTGACCGGTACGATCAGATGTTTTGGATTGGAAGACGAGAACCCACGCGACTGACGAACTAGGACTACAAGGACGGAAAAGGCTTCAGATCGGTTCAAATGGACCGTCATCCGGCTTCGGACCCAAATTTGAAATGTCTCGCAAAGCGCTGGTAGCCTACGAGTATTTGTGCCATGTTGGAGAAGCAAAGGAGTACGTCCGCAAGTCACCGTACGAGATGATGTACTGACAAGTCTAGATGGATCGAGAGTGTCATTGACGAAGAAATCGCTCCGGTTACAAAACTAGAAGAAGCTCTGCGAGACGGTGTGGTTCTGGCGAAAGTTGTCAAGCAGTTCGCTCCCAAATTAGTCCGAAAGATATTCACCGCTCCAAAACTCCAATGGCTCCATACCAATAACATTCAGATCTTTTTTGAGTTTTTAAATATTGTTGAGATGCCAGATGTATGCCACTTAAATAATGACTGATGAGTTAGAGATATATGCTGACAATAGCTCTTCCGCTTTGAATTGACCGACTTGTATGACAAGAAGAATATTCCCAAAGTTATCTGCTGCATCCATGCACTGTCGTTTATACTTCAAGAGCAAAACCTGGCTCGCGGGATAGATAACATGGTCGGCCAACTGGAATTTAGTGAGGATGAGCTAAAGAGCGCTCAGCGCGGTCTCGACAGTGCAACTAGTTTGCCTAATTTTGACAACGTTGCGTGCCATTACGGCGCTCAGCAAGTTTTAGCCCCAAAGCTAGAAGAGAAATGTGTGTATACATTTTTTATGAGATAAGGTTGATCCTGACTGACCATTAGCGATACCTGAATTACTTGAGGAGGCAATTCCGGAGATAACTGAGCTACAGGCTCTTGCAATGGGTGCCACAGTTAGGCACATCGTCGGCGATGTAAAAGCGGACCTAGCACACGCAGAACCAGAGATTACTGCTACTCAGAGTCACATTCGAGGTGTTCAAGCCAGACTGAAATTTCAGGACCGGATCGATAACCAAAAGAGCATAGACAGCGTCATCAAAATACAATCTACAGTACGACGGTATCTCGCTCAGAAAAGTTACCAGCAGACGCGTCATGATATAGCCAAGTACCAAAAATCGGCAATCAGGCTTCAGTCGGCGATCAGGGGAAAGATAGCGAGAGATGAGCTTGCTAGCTCCAACACAAGACTCGTGCGTGAGACACAAGACGTCGTCAAGCTTCAAAGTTTAGCACGCAGAAAATTACAGAATAACAGGACCATCAAATCCCAGCAAGCAATGGAAACTTTGGCTGGGGATATAGTACTGTTACAAGCTCATATTATGGGGTGCTTATGTCGACGCCGCGGAGATGTACTGATGAGAGAGCTTACTGATGACAAGGTCACCGATATCGTAATCGCACTCCAATCGGTAAGCCGCCGGAAATTGGCTACCCGCAAAGCTGTAAAGCATGACGACTTGGAAACTTTCATACCTCTGTTTGATGACTTGAAAGCAAGAGCAAAGGCTTCGTTGATCCGTGCCGAGATGATTATCGACAACGTAGAGCTTCGAGCAGCAGAAGACAGAATACCGGCATTACAAGCATTCATTAGGGGTGCGCTTATCCGGGTACATACATTACGCAAAATTCGCAAGCTGCAAAAAAGCCTAGACTCCATGATTGCGGTGCAGGCAACAGCTCGCGGCAATATCAGCAGAAAGCACTTCAATGGCCTCAAAAACGAACTGTCTGCGGTTGAGCCAGCTTGGACTTCTCTACAAAGTCATGTGCGTGGAACTATGCTCCGGTTTTCTTACTACCACTCATTGCGATCTGTCGATGAAACCGAGAACGATACAGTTATTCCATTGCAGTCTCTGATTAGAGGCTGCTTGGCCAGAGATGGATACTATAGGCTATTCGGGCGAGTTTCGAAGCACACAAGCGCCATCATAGATCTGCAGTCACAGGCACGCGGTGTTTTGCTCCGTAACGAGTACTGCGAAATGCTGACGGACTTGGATGAGGAAGAGCCATGGGTTGAAGAGCTGCAGCAGATTGCAAGAGGTGCTATTATCCGTATTAGCGCGCGAAAAGCTCAAGATGAGCTAGACAGTCAACTGAATCTGATCATCGAGCTGCAGAGCTTGATCAGAGCAAAGCAGCAGCTCGACGCTTACACAGCCTTGACTACCGGTACAAACCCTTCGCTAGCAACGGTGAAAAACTTCATACACTTGTTGACGGACAGTGACCGTGACTTTGAAGAAGAGGTTGATCTGGAGAAGAAGCGGAAGATTGTGATCGATGAGGTGCACAAGAATGAACAGCTTGAACAATTTATTGATCAGCTCGACGTGAAGATCGCGCTTTTGGTCAAGAACAAAATTACTCTCGACGAAGTCATCAAGCATCAGAACGGTGGCATGCCAAAGTCTAAGCTAGCCGACAGTGGAGATCCCTTTGATCTCAAGTCGCTGAATAAGACCAGCCGTCGCCGTCTAGAGCTGTACCAGGGTGTATTGTACATTCTTCAAACGCAGCCGGTCTATCTTGTCAATGTTCTTCGCGCAATCCGAGAAGCTAATGTGACTGAAATGAACATGAAGGCTGCCGAAAGCGCTATCATGTCATTATTCGGATACGCACAGAAACGCCGGGAAGAGTTGTTTCTATTGCAAATGATTTCTAGTGCGATTAAAGATATTGCCAACGAGCTTGACATTCCGCAAAATTTGAATAAAGGCAACAGCATGTGGGCTCGCTTGATGGTGTCATATAGTCGTGGGGTCGAGCAGCGTCATTACTTGACAGAGTTACTTGGACCTTTAGTCCGATCTATCCTTCAAGATGACGACACTGATTTGGAAAGTGATCCGCTGACAATATACCACACCTTAATAAACAGTGAGGAGTTCCGGACTGGAAAACGGTCAGCCCGTGATCACAACGTTGGGGTTGACGCCGCGTTGAAGGACCCAGAAGCTCGCTCCACGTACGTGAAAAATCTGCAAGACTTGCGAGAGTTCAGCGTCGAGTTCTTGACTGCGCTTGAAGAAAAGTGTGAGGAAATGCCATATGGCCTGCGTTATCTTGGACGCGAAATGCTTGTGGCGTTGAAGCGCGTCTTCCCTGGTGAATCTGAGGAAAGACTTCTGAGCGTAGTCGGGAGCGTGATATTCTCGAGATACATCAGCGCAGCTATTATGATACCCGAAATGTACGGCATGCATAATTCACCGCTTACCCAGCTGCAAAAGAAAAATTTGAACGAAGTGTGCAGGGTGATTGCACAGGTCATGTCAGGAAAACTGTTCACTTCAGATCAGATATATTTCCAGCCTCTCAACGCCAACCTGAAAGAGCACATTGGACGAATGCGTAACACCATTCGACGGTTAGTGGATGTACCGTCTCCTGCGACACAGTTTGAATTAGACGAGTTTGACGATTTGACCTCTGCTCATCGGCCGACACTGTTTATCAAGATGTCGGACATTTATATGTTGCACTCGCTCATCGTGCAGTATCAAGAGTCACTAGCAGCTGACCCTGCTGATCCTCTGCGGGGCGCCATCAAGGAGCTTGGACGACTTCCGTCTAACTCCAGCGAGATTCTGAACTCTGCTAAAGTCACAGAGGCCAAACTTGATCTCAACCCAAGCTTTATCCGGGTAGAGGATCCGGATAGCGTTGCCAATTCACTTATGACGGAAGCTAAGCGCTGTTTGCTTTATATCATTCGAGTTCAGAATGGCAGTAACCTGATGGAGACATTAATTCGTCCAGTGGCGGATGAAGAAGAGGAACGTTATCGGGCACTTTTGAACGAGGAGCGCGAGTCCAAAGCTGAGACGTCATACTGTAGTGGCAACACTCTCGGCGACCTCAACTTACTGGACTATCGCGACTTGAAGGTGATAGCGCTGGAAAAGGTCATCGAGCTAGAGTCGATGGGCAAGATAAGCCGAGATGATCAATACCAGGGCTTGTTGAATTCGATTGCCAATGACATTCGAACCAAACGGAATTCTCGAGTAAGGATGCAGAAAGAACTCCATAGTGTCAACGAGACGTTGGGACATCTTGCAGAGAAGGAGAAGTTTCTCAAGGCGCAGCTGCAAACGTATAACGATTACATCGAGCAAGCCATGGCAACTTTGCAAGCTAAAAAGGGCAAGAAGAAGACGGTGCTGCCGTTTACGAAGCAGTACTTCCACTTGAGAGATTTGCACAAAAGTGGGCGTGTGCCAAAGTTCGGTTCGTTCAAATACAGTGTAAGCAAGCTTCTTGAGAAGGGTGTTCTCGAGGAGCTTATAGACGTGCAAGAAAGACAGTATGACAAGATCAACTTCACGTTCTCGTCTGACCAGGTGGGAGTGTTTTTTATTGAAGCCACCCAGGGCTCAGTCACTTTACCCGGCGGCAGTGTCGAGATCCCGCTTGACTACTTGCTTGAGAAGCAGTAAGTACACAATGACTTTGCTTTCCAGCAGAATTAAGTGAAGATGGCTAACAGGCATTTAGATTCAACAACCAGCCGCAAATAAAGCTGTTTGACAATTTGGCGGTGTTTAATACCAACTTGCTGCTACATCTCATCTTCAAGAAGTTCTATAAAGACGGTTGAGTGGCTTTTGTAAACTGGGATATTTCCCATTTGTAGTTAATTGTGTTGTTGCTTGTTTGCGTATTGGGGAACATTTTTAAGAGAAATAACTTTAAAAGATAAACACTGGTATATAGCTTATCAAGTCAGTTTATACACCTGGGTTACGCGATTCTTATCCGAGCTAGTAGAGCGGTCGACAGCAGCCCCTTGATGACGCCACTGTACAGTAGTCAGTCCAAGGACGAGAGACCAGACGAGACCTGCACTCGCCAGTAACGGTGAGGGCGTACGTAGTCCAGACTACCCCTCTTATCGTAGGCTGAAGCGTAGGCAACCGGTCTCGCATTTGTCATTGATTGGCGCTGCGGTTGCTGCTGTCGAGCCAAGCAAGACGTTGGGAGAACTGATAACGGAACGGCAAAAAAAAGCAACGCTGCGTTGGACCCGAGGCGAAGCCCTCGCTATCGCTGGCTGCTATCTAGCCGCGCTCTGCGGATCCCCCTTTGAGGAGGATAAAACTGGCAGGATCCGTGGCTTCCCCGTCGGGCTGACCGGACCCATGTGGGTTGTCCGGTGGTTTTGTTTTTGTTCTACCAGGAATGCACTGTTAGGTAGAAATATGGAAGGAACAAGCGCTTCAGCAAGTTTCGTACTTGCTGCAGGGGGAAATAGTTATGAGTATTACCGTACGAGTTTAGATAGCAGCAGCCTTGACCAACATAGAAGCACTTGTAGTAGTTGCCCTGGTCCCGGCAGCCTGGATTATGTAGAGAGGCCTTTAATCATATCACTGTGACCGCTACTTCAGCAGCAACAGCAGCCAGCCAGCCGGCCAATAGCAGAGCCAGTATTGCATGCAACAAACCGCAAACCACCCGCCTGTGCCTCTCTACTCGCGTGAGAACTTGAGAGTCCAAACGAGAGGCGACCCAGCGTTTAAGCTATCTTCGAGCCGGGTCCCCCCTCCTGTCTTTGAGCGACGGCCACAATCTCTCTCTGTCTTATTGACTCGTCCGTCGTCTGGCCTCTGTCTTGTTTCTCCCAAGCGTTTCCCCCGGCCACGCGGCGCGCGATTAGGAGGGAGGCTTATACCGTCCCCGAGCATATCGAGCTCGGCCTGATTGCTACCGAGAGGCTGCGGTTCTGCCTCGATCGTCACTTTGGTCGTGACTCCTGGTCTCTGGTTGCTTTCTTACACATATACAGAATAACCGCTCGTACGATTGCCCAGCATGGCAGCACTCAACCTGGCTTAGACGGACCGGTGTGTGCCCATCGACTCTGGCCATCATCCCACGTGAGCGCTAGATAGAGCTTGCTACTCGGCTGGTCCGCTTCACATCAGTACGTGCTCCGATCATCGAACAAAGTTGCTAGTATGTGGAATGCTAACTGATACGTGCAGCCATGTTTGGTCGAATATTTGGCAGGAGCACTTCGCCTGCTGCCTCAGACCTAAGCGATAGCTCTCGCTCATCGTCAACACCCAACGCATCTGCGCACGACAACATCAGCTATCACCACAATCGCCATAGACTGCATAGCCAGCACAAAAGCAACAACAGTTTGCACAATGACCTTCTTAATCTGAGCGTTTCCAGAGTTGCTGGCTCTACGACATCTCTACCTGTCCATCTCAAAGAGGCTCTGATACGTCCTCCGCTACTCTCCGGCGACGGTTTCGACCCAACCAGACATATTCGCTTATACGTCGCTCAGGACACTCATATTGACTCTTCGAGGGTGCCTTTATTTGATTCGCACTCGATCCCTTCAGCGGCGGTTTCTCGCAACGGAGTCTCGCCATCAGTCACATATGGTAGTTACTCGTCTGTCGATTCGGTCGGCAGTGGCAGCGACTATGGGTTTCCTGAATCGAGCTCGCCGTCAACACCTATAAACATTACGCCTGTGCTGACATCGACTCCGCCGGACTCTCCAGGGTTCCGTAGACTTCTTGATCTCATGTTTGACAAGATTCCGTCTTCATACACAGGATCGGTGGCGAGGATGTACACATTATCACAGCATGGATCGTCCAACCGAGTTCCGGTGCTGATTACAAAGCTCTTTTCGGTGGGTGCGTATGAGCCACCTGCTACACGGTACACTTCTGATTCTCTTTCTCTCGGTCGGTATCCGGCTGTGAAATTGAGTGACGAGGGTCTCGACAGGTCTTGGAATCCGGCTCCAAGCACGGGCGACTGTCTTCCCATCACCAGAGGCAAAGCTTACTACTTCTCTGTCGCCATGGTAATCTCGCTACCTAGAGATCGCGTGCACGCTACCACGTACGTAACCGCGCACTGGTCATCTATCCAGCGTGCCTTGGACGAGTTCACCGCAACGGTACATGCTCATTTACAGTCTAATGTTCTTGCACAGTCACAAAAGCTGCAGCAAGCTGCATCATTCACATCAGATCCTCACCGTGGCTCATTTGTCCCGATGCCTTATGCACATGTCAAAGTCTCCAAGTCATGTTTGTCGCTATCTGAAGACGTGCGCGCGGCTGCTCTTCGGGTCGTCTCGCGGTTGGCATCGGCACTTAGCGTGCCCCGAATCAGATGCGGCTCCCAACGTTGGGACAGCTGGATTGACGAGGCACAAGCGGTTGAATCTATTCTAAATGACCTCTCTCCGCTCGAGAATGTCATTTCAGCTTTTCTCAAGTACAATCAGACCTGGCTTCCAACCCTTGGTTTCAATTCGGCCGCGTTGGACGGGAAACTGCTCGCATGCTTACCTCCTTGCCGCACTGTAATTATCGGGGAAACAGACATTGTCTCACGTATAGTATATCTGCTCGCTGCGTTCATTGCTCCTGGGCCTGCCGGTGATACTATTACACAGGCACATACTCCTTTGAATTCTCCAGGACTTTCTCGAAGTAGTCGGACAGTGTATGGATCACCTCTCGATATCCCAAATGACGGCCGGCTTAGTGGCATTAAAGGACATAGACAGCAAGCTTTGGCTCAATCGGGTACTTTGTCTGCAACTGCCAATTCATCTGTGGCGTCATACATGTCATCAGTATGGTCCAATCAGTCACAGTCATCGGCCACTACTCCAGTAGGCGAGGCAACGGCACCATCATGCGGTAAGGACGGCTCTGGTTCCAACTCATCGCTCGATACATCTGGTGAAGACGTCACAGATTTCTTTGGCCCATGGGATGACACGTTCAACTCACCTGGCAATGCACGTCAAAATCCTGTGCAATTTGATTGCTGCCCAAAGTACTGCGTTGTTGATGGCGTGCTCGATATTCCGTTGCCATCAAAGTACGGCGAAATGAGGGTACCATCGTTATGTGCGAGTCAGACTCGAAGCCAGGCGACTCCTTCTGTTGTGCCGTGTGCCACCTGTGGGTTCCACCCTGACTTTATGGTTCAAGGCGTTGAGAGCTTGGATGAGCTGGCGCTCGAGCAGGCCCTGCTTGAAGATGCCGATAAGTCACATGTGACGCTGACCCCCGGAGGTAAAGCAGTTGCAATTGCAAGAGCAATCGTCATGAGACCAAAAGGTATCATCACAGTGCATACAGTGACCCGCAAACTATCGGCCGACATGTGCACGTGTGTTCAGTCTCTCGCTGTTTTGAAATACCACGACACAACCGTGTCAGGTGGAGTGCGGAAGATGTGGACAGATTCCGCAAATGGTGGATTCGAACAGGTATTGGACGCTTTTGCAGCCAAGCATTACGCATAGAAAATTGTCAGTTTTAACATGAATGGCGATCACAAATCTGCTTCGTGTAGATTGTTTTATTAGGATACGGCTGTCGGGCGTGGCGTTAGGAAACTCAGACTACATTTTTATCATTTATTTCATGGACCGGATTCGTATTTATTCAATTAGCATGCTTGCATTTCATTTTTTTTACCAACTTTTCTTTCTACAATTTTTTGTCATGGAGTGGATTTTCAAATAAGTTGCAGTCTTTTTTCAGGGGAAGGTTGCGACTGTTTCTGGTGCTTATTCTGTTCTCAAGTTCGGACGGTCTTTTCTTTATTCGTTCAGGTTTTCAAGGTGGGGGATGGAGAATGTTTAGGGGTGTGTTGTTATTTTTCATTTCTGTAAGATTAGGCGTGGTTGCTTTTTAAACGTTGAGTGATGGATTGGACTGGTTTCTAATGCATTGCTATCAATAATTTATAGTGTTAGTAGATATGATTATCAGGTTGCGTATATTATAGTCGAACCCATTCAGTCAACCCCGCCAACTGCCATCGCCTATAAAAGCAAATTTCAGCTATGCGGACGTCTGTCTGTCCTTTTCTTGGGTGGATATGTCTCACCCTCATCGTCACTAGGTTGTCGTCTCCATCTCGACGATCTGTAATCTTCAAATCTAGTTGCAGGCTTAAACGAAGCAGACTGTTCAGACCAAGAGATTTGTGTCTTGCTCTCCCTGGGTGCACCGTTGTCCGTTTTTGGTCTCCTCCTCCATGAGAACTTTATAGTCGGAGGAAGAGCACTTCGTTTATCCGACGGTTTGAGCATCTCCTTCACGACCACGAGAGAGCTTTGGGCTTGATTAAGTCTCACGACAAGATCTGTGGACCCTCGGATGTGATGATTTGCCGGCTTCTGAAGCTCAACAAGCTCTTCGCGTGTTTCGCTTACCGCAGTTACGGAAGCCAAATAAACTAACTTGAGAGCCGGCGTTAGATCTGGCGAGCTATCAGTTGATATCGGGAACGACGGTGTACGAAAAATAGCTGTGTATAAAGCAACAACACTAGCCTCCACCATAGCCCAATCCATTTTGTCAACTTCTTGCTGCGCGATAAATTTTACAACGATATCTTTCAGTTTGGGTATCAGCACGTCCAACTCAGAGCTGCGCTCACGGGAAGCTGTACACTCAGCACATACTTGCAGTAACTGGGCGACTTCCTTGGAGCTCGTAAGCTTTCCATCTAAGATGGCGGGGATTGCTGGATCAATCAAATATTTGATCAAAGATGACGGCGGCGTATCTTTCTGAAATAGTTAGCTCGACCGAAATCGACGGAATTTCAAAAATGCATATACATACATGTATCAGATTCAAAAACCAACCGTACGTGAGATTAATGTAGACTTTTCCATTTGTATCTGTATCACTGGGTGCTTTAGGAGCATTCGCGACTAATGCATCAAGTAGCTTGGCGAGCTGTCTCATCTTGTCGTCGTTAGATTTAGTCACTATCAAACTGAATGTCACTCGAAGTGCCCCATGAAACTGCGCAGGCGTGAAGCGGTTATCAGAACCAACAGCCTTTATACCGCCTTCTGCAAACACCTTGAAGTCAACTGCACGTTTATCCATTTGTACCAGGAATTGTAGACTTCGGTCGCGTAGATTCTCCTGTGGACTTGACCTTATCACTTCCCATATTTTCGAGCTTGAAATCTTTGGTAGTTCCTTACACACAATCACTAAGGACTCGTTTACAGCTTCGAGCTCAGCCTTGGATTCGGCTTGCAAAAGCCGCAACAGAATATCTACAATTTCTGCTTGACTTTCCACGCTGTGTGACTTGACTGCCAACATGGGAAGATTCCTGATTGCTTTGATGCGAATCTAAGATTTTAGTAACTTGTATCAGTCTAGTCCATGTCATATTCACCTTCACGTCATCTTGCTCACACAGATCAATAACTGATTCTATGGCCCGACTCGCGAGTGGTAATCGATCGGCAAACTTTTCGAAGAACCTCGGAACAAACGAGCGAGCAAGATTTTGGACGCTTATGTCAAACGAAGGTCCACAAAAGTCTAAAATTTTCTCATAGGCATTGGCCGCCTTTTTGCCATTAAATCATGTTAGTAACTCTGATCAGAAATAGCTATCAAACTCTTTGTCGTACCTCGTCAACGGTCACATCGTCCCTGCCCTGGGCTATTTCAAAATAGTAATAAAGCAGAGAAACTGTGTCGTTACCTGGTGGTGGTAGAGGTGGGACCATTATGTACAGGCTTCATGGTTATGTAGTTTTGATTCAGCTAGAAGATCGGAGACAAAGGATTCGAACTGTTGTACTAATAACGCGCGCGCACGCCTCTGCTCTAAATGTTGTTGCGTATTGAGACGATAGATTTTGCGATCGCGTTTACCTACTCAAGAACATTCAAAAAGAACATGTGATATTGACGAATAATACTAACGTAAGCAAATCATGTATCGCTGAGTAATAACTTAAATGATCAATGAACAATACTGGAACACGATATCCAACAATAACAGCAACCAAAACTCTCCTTCAATAAACTAGTACAACAACAGCGAAACCATCACTATCACTGTCGCCTGTCCTAATCCGTTACGCAAGATCTTTGACTATCATCATACGCGTACATTACAAAAAACCTAATAATTTCGCGTGACCTAGATGAATATTGGTTATTTTCGCAGCTATTCCCATTTGTAGCTGTATTCCAGATCACCTCCATGCCAATAAGGCCCAATGTCCATTTTAACTATACGCCAAGCGGCGTCAAGTATGTCAAGAACCTCTTGAGGCAGAGGTCCCCTTTCAAGACCGTCCAGATTTGATGTCAGTTGAGATAACGAAGAGACGCCGATGATAATACCGTCGCCTTTGAGGCTTCCAGTCGTGCCGAGGTTTAACGCTGAATGGTGGACCATCCATCTCAATGCGGCTTCCAGTAAGGTCAGGTTATGTTTCTCGACAACGGGTTGAATCATGTCAAGTGCATCCCAGTAAGCATCTCTAAAGTATCTTATTCGATATGTCGCACCCTGTGCAGTATTGCTACTGAATCTGCCACTGTCAAACTCTGACGTCTTGCTGTACTTTCCCGAGAACAATCCACCAGCGAGAGGGTTGTATGCAACAAAGTCAAGACCGTATAACTTCAGAGCAGGCAGAAGCTCTGCCTCGACCGAGCGAGTGATGCAATTGTATTTTCCTTGATACAGTGTCGGTCTAACAAGCCCCAAGTCACGACAGGTAGTCACGATTTCAGCTACCTCGTATGCAGTATAATTCGAGATTCCGAACACTTTGAATTTGCCCTCTTTGTAAAATCCGTCGACCACCTTGAGTGTCTCGAGCCACGGCGTCGAACGATCGGGAGCATGCAAGTAGAAAATATCTACGCAGTCCGTTTGAAGCTCAGACAGGCACGTCTCAAATGACTTGGTTAGTTTATCGGCACGGTGCCCTCCGGATCCTGCCGGATTAACTTTGGTCGCGATCTGAAAGTTGAACATAGTCTTGTAGCCCGCCTCAGCAGTCCACGCTTCCTGTTTACCATCACAGTAGCCACGAGCCGTATCAATCTCCTTGTATCCACGATCCAAGAATGTCTGCAGAACCTCTTTGGTAGCTTCCTGCGTAGTGATCCGGGCCGTACTCGAGTCGGCAGGCCCGAACGTCATACAACCTGTACGATTTCAGCATTCTTGCGCAATTACTCACCGACAGTCATGTTTAACCTACCCAGAATAATTCTGTTTTTGGCCATTGTTTCACAATATGAATATGGTTTGTTGTCAGGCAATTACAAGTGCCGACAATTGAAGAAGAATAGCAGAGGATAATAATAATAAGAATAATAGGCTGGCGACGGAACTTCCGCGATAGCGCGCAAGATCTTATCTCCACATAACTCCGCTTAGGCGAGCCGCGTTCGTAAAGAAAGAACACTAAACGTATACCATAGGTGCATTAACCAGTGCACAGTCTGCCATAGCTGATGTGTTCCATGTAGACTTTAAATTTGAGGATAATAACAGTAATTAACAAAGTACAACCAATAAATAGAGCAAATAAAGAACATAGGAAAGCTGGAAATAAAACTACTCCCATTTGTATCCGTACTTCAGTTCTCCGTGCCAATAAGGTCCAATATCCTTTTTGTTTTCGCGCCAGGCAGCGTCTAGCACGTCCAGAACCTCCTGAGGCAACGGTCCCTTCTCCAACGCATCCAAGTTAGAGTTGAGCTGCGACAGTGACGAAATTCCAAGGATAATACCGTCGCCCTTCAGCGACCCGGTCTTGCCGAGCTTCAACTGAGAGTGATGAACCAGCCATCTCAAGGCAACTTCCAGCATCGACAAGCCGTGCTTCTCTACCACAGGCTCAATCATCTCCAGTGCGTCCCAGTAGGACTCGCGGAAATATCTTTCTCTGTACATCTTGCCCATAACTGTATCAGTAGAGAAACGACCGCCGTCGACCTCTTTATTTCTTCCATATTTGCCAGAAAACAAACCTCCAGCAATAGGGTTATAGCACACGAAATCGAGTCCATAAAATCGCAATGCTGGGAACAGTTCGTCTTCGACTGAGCGCGTGATGCAGTTGTATTTGCCTTGATACAAAGTAGGCTTTACGAGACCGTGATAACGACACGTAGTCATAATCTCAGCAACTTCATACGAAGTGTAGTTCGAAATGGCAAAGATCTTGAACTTGCCAGCTTGATAATATTCATCGATCACCTTGAGAGTTTCCAACAATGGCGTACCACGGTCAGCAGCGTGGAGATAGTATATATCAACACTGTCAGTCTTTAGTTCCGACAACGACTTGTCAATGTATCCTGGCAGGCGAGCAGCCGAGTGCATACCCCATTCGTTTGGGTAGATCTTGGTCGCGATCTGGAATCCGTAAGACTTATAGCCAGCCTTCTCAGTCCATGCCTCTTGCAATCCGTCCGTATAAACTCTCGCAGTATCAATCTCCTTGTATCCTCGATCAGAGAGAGTTTTAAAAACATTTTTGGTCTCTTCCTGAGTGGTAATACGCGAAGCCTTCGACTCGGCTGGCCCGAGGGTCATCATACCTAGCATACGTTAGTGCTGCTGATCCTGTAAAAGTTGCACAAGAGCCAATGCATTCAGTTAAGCTCACCAAGTATAATCCTGTCTTTGGCCATTGCGTAGTTTGAATATGCGTAGCATGCGCTCTTGATACCTGACGGTCAAATAAGCTTAGGAGATTGAGGACCAGCTTATGTAGATAGCGCAATTAGGCTGATTGCGCAGTTCACTGGGTACAGGACCCTTACTATCGATTATACACGGGAGATATGTACGGAGCTTAGCACACCAATAAGGTGCATTTTCGAAGTTAAGCTTCGGCTTATAGAGCGAACCACGGGATTCCGCCTTTATGCAAATAAACGACGCAAATAGATAATTAATCTCACAGAATTGAGCTATTATATCACTGAATACATCAGACATAATACAGTCGTAACCAACCCCCCCCCACTAAAACCAAAACTTCATGCCAAATTTTACAATTCCGAGACCGCTCTTCGTTATGATCTGCTCTTGCTAGCTCCAGAAGAGCTAGTGCTCGGTTGTTCCTTCGCAACGTTCGCTTCGCTCAGATCAGCTAGCGACATGAACGACGCGTAATCCGAAATCTGACGAATCAAATAATCTTGCTGGCTTCGTCGCTTTGAGGAGCTACCTCGAGACTTAAACTTATTCTCAATTAGAGCACCGGTATGTGAGATCAAACTCTTTATGATATCTAAATTTTGATTAGAGCTTTTTCACTTTCGGAATCATCCACCGGAAAACACTCACCTTTCTTCATCCGCATCGCGAGATCAAGATTAGACCAAGTCTTGTTGCGGTACTCCATAGTCGGCATCCGGAACACGAACTCGTGTACATCTTCTATGTTGCGAGATCCTTTCCCCTGGAAATAGCATTAGCGACACAGTAAGGGGAAAACCATGTAGAAAACACACTTACCTTATAGCTGATGCAAAGTAAGACACTAGGAATCGTAATGTAGACGAACGTCACAAAATTAGAAGCACGAGAAACCATTTGACTCAAGTCGTCATCTTTCATGACTGCGAAGGTCCCACCACCCGCATCGCCGGCATTCCTCAGAGACATCGCATGTTGAAGTCGAGTTGTTTCGCTCTGAGTTGAATTGACTGATGAAACTGAAGCATTGTCACCCGACTTCAAGTATGGGTCACGAGAGTTATACGAGCTCGAAAGATTGTTACTGCTACCTGCGCTCATCTTGCGAAGATTTTGAGCAGAAGAATTCGACACAAGAGTACTTGTGCGCTTTCTACCGCTCCATCCCCGACTAGAGTTTGCACCTGTATCAGCCTTGTGGCGTAGATCTTGACTTGATCGCTGACCAAACAGACGTACAGAAGTGACGGATTTAGCGTCGTCGTCATCATCAGATGACTCCGAGCTACTTCTACCACCATCGTATTGCTGGATAACAGGTGTCGCACTTGACAAATTTCCTGACTGGGGGACTATAGCTGTAAAAGTCGTTCCGCTGTTATTCTCAGGAATCATGAACGGTGACTTGCTGTTGTTGGGGAAAATGTACTCAACAATCTTTTGACCCGTCTCATACTCAAGCTGAATCTTCAGTGGGATTAGATTGATCTCAAAGTGATCCATAACAGGAATACCACCAATGGCTTCGAGCATGTACCAGTAGATTCGAACTGCCTTTTTCCTCTTGTCGACTTCCTTCATTCCCTCGAAATAAGGTGAAAGGAGCTCGGGATACAACGCATTCTTGAGAAGATTCACACCTTGCAGCATGCCAATCTCCAAAGTATTGAAGTTTGAGCCGTCGGAATTTTCCAATCGTCGGAAAGTTCCATTAGCAAGAGCAAAATCCACCAAAGGAGTTCGATCTTCTTGCAGCAAGTGGGCAATAATCTGGCGACCGACAATAAACCATTGCAAGACTCCCGTAGTCTCACTGGCCTTTTCTTCAGTTTTACCTTGACTCATAGTGATAGCTTTCATAATAAAGAATAGCTCCTCACGAGCAGTAAAAAGCTCCTTGTAAACCTCACGACGTTCAGCCCAACCTTGCTCATCCAGATCCTTGACGTAGACCATAAATTGAAACGCAATCTCTTCAAGCTGGTGAATTTCCCGCTGAAGATTTTCAACCATACTCGAAGCACCAGAAAGGTCGCTGAAGTCAGTGGCCAGCATCATTTTTTCCAAGCGCTCGCTTGAACGCCGCGACTGCGGCTCCGAGTAAAGCAATAGATCCACTACAATGAGATATACAGCAAAGTACTGGAGGGAATCACACGATGCCACCAACTTTGGAAAATCTACCGAAAGCCTGTTTATGCGTCTTTCAGAGCCAATCGACTTGGTATCTGCAACCTTATCACCAGTTTTAAGACGCAGTGAATTGTGTTTGTCGTAGATAAGTGATACTGAAGTTTTCTCAAAGATCTGTGCATCTTCCAAAACACCGCCATCGTAAATACTTTCCAAAGGAACCCATGGAGGCCAAATAAAGCGAGACAATCCTGGTGAAAATGATGCCTGAGGGGACTGTGATACATCAATAGGCTGACGGGAAGCACCATAATCACTATTCGAGAACAGCCACTGTGACTGCTTTAATAACTTATCCTTTTGGAATACAAAGAACTGAGCGTTATTGATAGTAGCGTGGTATCTGGACTGCACTAAACCACTGACGTCGTCCTGAAGCTCAGACTTGTCCATGATGCCAATAATCTTGACCTCAATGCTTTGTGAAGTCACAAGCACAGAGGCACCGGGACCCTTCTCACTTTGAAGCTGAATCTGCGGGCCTATGAACTTAAAGATGTAGTTATTCTGAGCGACGTAATCGGCAGCCAACTTTGACAAGAAATCGTCATCCAATGAGTCATCATTGCTATCGAAGTCCTCATCATCCGAAGACGATACACCGGATTCAGACTCAGGCTCATCATTGATGCTTCCAGTTTCAACAGTCGCACTAGAGACCGTAGGATTTGATCGTGCAGACACCTTTGGCGACAAGGGCAATTGAGTACGACTGTTGCTAGCTCCGCGCAGACCATGACCATGACCGTGGCCATGATGGTTACCGTGATGATCACGATCAGGTGAATCTAACCCGCTCGACATACTTTCATCGCCAACAACAAAACTCTTCTGATTATCATGGAGTAGATGTTCAATCATATTTTCTGTCGCCTTCTGTTCTGCATTTTCAACGTTTGTTACAGACGCTCGCCGTTCCAAATCAGCTAGCTCTTCTTTGAGCTCGTCGACTTCTGCGTGCGTAGCCATCGTCTCATCTGTTTCGGGAGGCACGTTACCAGGACCATATTCAGCAACCTTAGTATCCTCCACCAAATCATCAATAAACTTTACCGCACGCCGAGACATGTAATATACGAGACCTCTGCGCCGCGAAATCTGATGCGAATATTGTAGAAGAGTGTTTCGCACTGTGTTATTCCATTTGACCTGAACATTATGGAACATAAACCTGTTGTTGAAATTGTTCATTCTATCTGGCTCTAGTCCGTCAAACACATCGAGATTGTTGGCACAGTAGCGATTATCAACGTTTTCGTCGTCAGCAAGCTTATTTGCCTTTTCAAGCAATGACTCCATATCTTCTACTGTTTCACCTGCACTCTCAAGAAGATTCAGCCAAATTTGATGCAGGCTGCTCTTTTTACTTGACAGAATAGCAGAGTCCTTCTTCGCTTGGACAAACTAAGAACTATGTTAGCACGAGTCACTGGTAGATATCAGCTTACAAATATATACCTTCTGGCGAGCAATGGAGCTGTCTGAATGTAACCTTGCATTCTTTTGAAAATATTCCACCTCTTCCAAATTTGCTTGTATTTGCTTTTCGAGTGCACGGCCTCTAGATGCAATGAGCGTTGTCTGAGTCTTGAACGTATCTATATTGTTAACAGCTGATTAGTAACTTCTCGGTTAGAGCTACATACCAGTCCGTCCTAACAGACAATCGTGAGACGGTTCGTGACCAAAAGTGCTCACAGCTTCATTTTCTGGATGCTCCTGACTATTTTCTGTTTGTCGGTGGTACGTGAATCTTGGCGCATACAAAAATGGAAGAACTTTGACGGAAGTCAAATCGTTCGCTCCGAAGTACATTCCCATTTCGACAAAATCTTCAAGATCAATCCAGCTCAAATCGTTATCTGGGATTTTGAATTTTGCAAACATTGGACTGCTGCGTGTAGACCCACTAGGAGACTGTGTTCCGCTTGGACTATCAGAAAAATCCCCGTCAAGCTGAGACGACAGCTCTACAGCACTTCGTTCTTTGAAGACGCTGGACATACCACGTATATCTGCTCTATTGAAATCCACCTCAGCGACATTAATTTTCATCTGTCGTCGATTCCGCACTATGTTGAGTTCGTGATCAGTGTGGACTGTGATTTCCCGCCGTTGATGAATGTCCATCATGAAACTATCTGTACGTGCTTTGACACCAACCGCATGAACAAGCTTCTTTTCCCAGTCCTCGGGACGCTTATGCACATACATATGGGATATAAAAAGAGGCTCAAGTATGAACTGATATTTAATAGTGGCAAGACGACGTCCGAACTTTTCCGGATTCGTTTGCGTAGTAAACAGTTTTCCGTTCCGAACCGGCAAAGAAAGATTTCCCGCAAAAAGATTCCACCATTGGAAGAAATGGGCAAATGCACGAGGTGACAAATGAATAGTGTTGTAGCTTGACGTCAGAGTTGCCGGAGCCACCGGATTCCATTCTTTATTTCGCGGTGATTTGACAGATAGTGCCAAATGAAGGTAGTCGCTGCGGAAGCCTCTGTAAGAATCATGGGAAGATGAGTCCACATGTTGAGGCGTAATCAATTGCACATCGTAATGAGGAATGAAGTCGAATGTGCGCTCCGAATCATTGAGATCGCGTTCGAACAGAATTGCAGCTTGCCAGCGTACGTCACCAGAAAGTTTCATGACCACTTTCTGGAAAGACACGTTCTCAGAGTAGTTAGATGCTGAGCTGTATGTACTCATTGTATCGTCGACACCATACGACGTTGAAATATTTTGACGAAGGTAATACGTGAAATCTGGAATACCTAGCAGGAATTCGGACGAGTCAACAACCATGAACTCTTTCTGATTACCAGTAGGGTTGATTGCCCAAGTGACATCGTTATTCCAGCACATCGCGAAACCAGCACCCGGCCCTGTAACCATGTAAGGATCACGGGAGCCTTTAAGTAGTAAATGAACGGACCCCTCACTCCACCGAAACACGATATTAGAATGAAAGATCAAACGTATCTTGTCCCAGAAACCAACTTTTTTCGATGGGTCAACCGGAGGCTTGGTGAACGTGTCAAAGATCATCATAACCTGTTGTATCGCAGGCTGTAACGAAGGACCCCACGAAATTCTCGTTGGAGCTATTGCTCTGATATCAATATTGAGCTTAGAGTACAGTTTCACCGACGACACTGTTCGAATCACATCAATAGTGTAGGCTTCTACACCATGCACCTCAGGAACAACCGGAACCTGCACGTGACGCTCTGATTTTTCGTTAAATAATTCCTCAGCAATAACAATATTGCTCGAAAGAGACCACGCTGCAACTGAACTAGATTGAAAGTCACTCAAAGGTGGAACGTGCACCATGGGCAAAGGATAGTCCCGAATCAAAACCCGCGCCTCGCTCATTTCCCATGCAAAAAAAAGAGGAATAAATAAAGAATATCGTTTATCTTTGGGCATTCCCTTCCCAACTTCATGCATGAAATCGCGTACACTATCAAGCGGGAATTCCGGTCGGTCGATGACTATATTAGTGTCACTGAACAAACATTCAAACAAAGCTGGATAATCTGAAAACCCGACTATGTTCTCGTTGGCAATGGTATCAGCATGCACTTCGTCGGACCCAATGATTCGATGGCGCCGACTCTCAAGAACCTGCGATCGAATTTTTCGCGCAGTAGAGATGCGTTTGATCCAAGACTTTGAGTTCAACTCTTTAAGCTTTCTATATGCTAGCTCGATAGAGATAGCCGCCTCCTCTGATGGTTGCTCTGCTTCAGTCGGAGCGTATCTGACAGGGATAGCTACGCCATTCTTCTTATGACGGCGGTGGCTATTGTGTTTCACTGGCTTGAACGAGTGCTTTCTGCGAACATGTTGAGTTTCGGCAGGTTCAGCGCCATCCTCTGCTGAAGTCTCCGTATTATTCTCCTTCTTCAACTGTGCCTCTTGTAATGTACGAACTTTTACTTCAAATGCGGCTTCCCTTGCTTCTCGTGCTTTCATTTCTTGCTGACCAACCTTGAAAATTGCACTTAGCCGGGCCTCGAAAGGGTCATCTTCAAGACCAACATGGAATATACGAGACCTGATTCGAATTCGTGGCAACTTCTTTGGCTCTTCAGGTATGGGATGTAGCACACTATCCGTATTATCTGCCCGGTATTGATGATGTAATTGCTTGACAACCTTAACGTTGTTTACAATGGCTTCGAAAAGCTGATATACAACCAGCCCGTACGGTACATTTATACCCATTCCGTCTGAATCAATGGCGATGTTATCTTCTCGTTCATGGTGCAAGCCTTTATGTTTACCCTTCAGTTCAACACGAAGATGTCTGAATACTACTAGACGCTCCCATGAATTAGGCACGGCAGGACTGGTAGCAAATAGCCGGACAAACCTTGCCTTCAACACCGGTATCTGAGATGGTTGCCGCAGGAAGTCCATATTCTCAGTTTCGAGCATAAGAGGCTGGGCATTGGGCAACGCAATCTTGGCTCTGATGTTATGTGTTCTCACGTGAATAGTGAGCAAGGCCTCATCTGCTGCCCTTACAGTTGGTTGCAAAACTGGCGGCGAAATACCAGCACCGCGTCTGACGATCTTCTGTATTGCTTTTAAAGCCAAAAGAATTGAATAATGATGCGGTATCGAGTAGTTTAAGACGGCTTTTTTCAAAAGCACATCAAACTCTTCAGTGATTGCACCTTCTTTGTGGTACGCTGTCAGGCCGATTTCAATGTCAGGCATTGCCACTATTGGAGTTATCTGGTCCAAGATATCGTTCTCATCTATACAACAGCACTCAACACCCTTAAGACCAACTGCAAGGGTCCGCTGACCAATGGTTGTCTTATTTGGATCCGGAGAATGTCGGCTTCGATCTGGTGTAGGCGAAAAATCAATAGATCTGTGAATAGAACTATGCGCTGACGACCTATGCGTACGAGTGCGATGAGCTCCCCGTCTCCCTGGGACGGAAGGTCTATAGTCCAACATCCAAGTATCAACTCGAAAGGCAATTCCTTTTGCAGCTTTATGAGCTTCAGGTGCCAGATCGTCCGAGCATGAAGAGCTAAGAATGACATCGCTTCCTTCTAACTTCAGATGAGAGATCCAGCTAGGAATACTTGAAAGCGATTTACGAGGCTTTGATCGAATGGTGGATTTGTGAGCTGGTAACTCGTCTTGCGGCAAAATTACTTGTGCCTCCACCATATCCCGTCGCACATGCGCTATCAAATCTTTCAGACTGTTTATAATCTCAGGCCTGGTGAGGAGTACCCCTAGAGAAGTCAGGTTACCAGTGACACTGACATCCAATCCCGGACTAGTCTCTGCATTGACCTTGAGCATGAATGACTCTGCACGGATAAGGTCATGACGCGGCCCATCTGATTCTCGAAGCCAAGTTGCAAAATCAGCAATACGAAGAGACATAACTAATGCATAATGAGGAGAAGGAACTGCAAAGTGAGACGACTCTACTTCGCAATTAATAACCGAGCATCCGCTACTGAGAACATTTTCGGCTGTGGGATGTGACCGCATATTTTCCCTGCGCTTTGCTAAAGAAATGTAACTGATATCGCGTTCAGAAACAACAATTCTAGCCGCAGGTTCCTCAATATTAAATTTCATAAATGTTTTCGGGAGCAGATGTGAAATTTGAAATGTGTCTCGCTTCACTCGGAGCCGGCGACTCTTGCGTCTTTCGGTCGCGGCGAGATAGCTGCTTGCGAGTGACACGAACAAAGGTAAATGAGATGCATGTATATCAATTGAGGGTGAGGATATCGCCAAACTGCCCTTTAAAATACTCGAATTCAAATCCGTTTCCTTTTGTGCTAGGATTTCAATCGACTTGCGAACTGAGTTGGTAGTAGCAGTCGCAGTGATCATAGGGACGTATACGAGTTCGTCTTGACGACCTGTGGAATGATCATCGAGCCCAATTGCCAATGATATAACAGTGATAATAGCTTGATGAGAAGTATCTTTGGGCCCAAAGTACATTCTGTGACCAGGACTATGAGCACTTAATCGCTTGATATCAACGGTGAAATCTTTGCAGGTGAGATTGAAGAAAATCTGTTTGCCTTTCGCAGGGTCAGAGCCAGGATTTGCTGTAATTCTATACACCCCGATTTTAGCAAAGTGTATCCTCATTTCGCGAATGGTTCCTAGCAACTGATGGCAAGCGTCCAACATTTCATCTTTACTGCAAAAAGGAGCTTGGGAAAATGAGCCCCGGCGGATTCTCGGCCCTAAAGCGGCCGTACGCGCACCTCTTAGCTTGGTTCTGTGGATTAAACTGAGAAGAGTGTCGAAAGGAACAGTCAGATTACCAACTCGTATACTTGTACTCAAATCGTTCGAAAGTAGTGTCTTGGCATCAAACAGATCATTCACGTCAATGTGCAAAACGTCCAGAATTTGCTCGTGATGCGAATTATCTGGCGAGAAAAAGATATCTTTGACATCAAACGACAACAATAGCGCTACTGATTTGCTGTGCACATAGTCTTGCTTTTCTCCAATCGAGAATCCAAAAAACTGTGGGAGTTTTGAGAGATCGCCGTTTTTGACGTGAGCATGTAAGCTTACGCTACGCACTCTGACAATTCCAAGGCCATCAGCGACGAGAGTAATGTCACGCATACTGAAGTCAACAAGCTTGAGATATGATATGAGCTTGTGCATATTTTTGATTGCTTTACCTAATTTGAACAGCATGCTTCTGGCAGCATCAATTTGTGCCGATTCTGGACGTGACCCCGTAGGTGACGGCGCCATAGGCGACGGAGACACAGGGGAACTTGTTGAAGGAGACATCGCCACAGGCGAATTCAACGGAGTATTTTCCGGTGAATGGGTCGGGATGGTCTGATCTTCTTCAACATTGTCCAGATACACCGTGATACCGGTGACTGAGAACGTGATCCAAGAGGGCCGTGAGAACGCTGGCCGATGGAAGTTCAGTCTGACACTTCCGATATCCACGGAAATTCCTGATTTAAGACTAAATGTGACATGTCTGAGAGAAAAGTATCCGAGCCTTTGAACAGAAACGCCAGTGAGGATACGGACGACGGCAAAAAACACAAACGCAACGAGATGCACGAGCAGGAATAACGCGCCGGCTTCGACGAGCATAAGCGACAAGCCTTCTGGCTTCTGCATAATGGCCAGTCAGCCGGATACAACGGCTTTTGTTATATGAGAGCACAGCTTGACCGGGATTCAGTTTATTTGCTAAAAAGACGATTCAGCATACATGTAAAATGCTGACGACACTGAACCAAAACATACCTTGGGAACGTAGCCGAAACAAGAGAGCTTACGGCTCTGGCTTCAAACAATCCCTATCTTACGCAGTAAACATCAAGAGAGAATCCATAGACACTCCGACCACAGCTGGCTTCTAAGTCAAACGCGTCTTAAAGAAGTGTGGAATACACACACACACACCTTCTGATTTTGGCCCAAGCAAACAAAAGCTTAGCCGGGGTGATCCGGGACCACATCGAGCCAAACTAGCTTAAAAGATCCACGTTCCGCCTTATTCTGGTATCAGCCACTAGGAGCTAAGCTACTATTAGTTTAGGGGAACGCCCCGTATATCGGGTACCAACTTAGATTGCGCCGCAGAAGTGTCGATTAGAGAGAGCTCGGAGCGGCTTTTAAGACCTGCAAAGGCCGGTACGACCCTTCTCGAAGCTTGGCTTTCCTGAATTCTGTCAGATTCTTATGCTGCAACAATTGAGCGCCATTTATGAGAGATATGTCCGAGTGGTGGGTGACTGTGCTGCTACTGGTAAGCTCAGTAGGATATGGCATCTGGGCCCGTACGGTCACGTGAATAAGGCAGGACCGAAACTGTGGCATAACTTGCCATTGTTGCGAGTAACTGCGGTTGGATCAATCAAGCGGATAATAGAGAATCATGGAGGTTCGAGCCTCTCTTTATTGTCAGCTGATTAAACATTGGAAACGTGTGAGAACGGATATTCGCCGACAAAGGGCCGTAGCACGAAGTCATACATTAGAATAGGGATTTGTAGAGCGTTGGGGTCATTTTGCTCGAAAAAAAATTGGAATTATGAAGGCCCCGGAAGTCAATTGGTATCAGTTTACAGATAGCTAGGCACGTCAGAGGCAGTCAATCGTTAACACTTGAGGCTTCAAAGCGGCCTCTGTTTTGTGGATTGGACTCTGTGCTGACTTGTTGTAAAAAGGCTAGGGTGACTTGGCGGTGACTTCCAGTTTCATTGGTACGTGACGAAGTCGGCAAAAATCAAAGGTTGACCAGCGGTCCCACGACAACAAGTAAATCACATACGTGACGCACAGTTAACGATGCCTCGCAAGTTACCATCTGCCCAGATTCCGTCGACAACGGTCCTCAAGCAGCTTTATTTGCAGCAAAGTAAAAGAGCCAGCAAATATACACCACCAAAGTCGCAGCTCGACCACGAACATGCTGTTGCCAAGCTCAAAGAACGACCAAAACTAGAACCTGTGTTTACGAAGCATTTCAGACTTGGACACAATGAAGTCCATTTTCCGAGCCAGTTTGTATCGTTGCTCAGACCTAGAGGAGGTGATTATAATCCGTACCATGCCACGTTCGAAGTTCCCATAAATTTCAACAAATTTGATCTTCGAGATTACCTGCACAATATATACGGCCTGACAGTTAAGCAAGTCATGTCTCAGGTCAAATACAAGCCTTATGATATGCTGTCTTATAAGTATATGAAGGTAGTGATGGATGAGCCATTTATTTTTCCGGCGATTCCCAAAGACTTGGCTGGGTAAGGAATTTTTTCTGTTGCAAACAGTTCTCAGTGTCACGCTAACATGCTATAGATGGAATCCAGACGAAGCTAGAGAACGCAAGAACTTTGATGCTGAATTGGCACGAAGATATGGTGCATCTGGTCAGGACAACAGAGTGATGTCTGCATTTGAAGGTGTTGCCCAGCAGAAATTCCCTACTGTCAAACCTTTTATCGGAAAGAAAGATGCTAAACGACTAAAGAATGCTGCCAAGAAATCTGAGAAGTTAATGCAGGCTTAATTTGATAGATAGGCGTGACTATTGTACATATTATTTGATCTTTTCAAAATTCCACAACATTTAATTCATTGCTAATTCGTCTTGAACTATATGAACGATATGAACTATACGAATTGGTTGTTAAGAAGACATCTAACCAATACAAAACTGATATATATATATATATATATATATATCTTGGTAAAACAGATTTGTCATCCCTCCAAACCAATCACTGAGCTTTCAATTCTGTTTAGCTTATTACAGTTGAGTAGCAAGACAGCTGATGTGGCCTCTGGAACAAAAACCTTGTATGTCACATGCCGCCTACCGACAAGGCGACAACGCTATACGACGGGGAAGGAAATTTCTTGTACCCAAGTCAAAAAGAGCGTTGATTTTTAAAAAAGTTTTCTTGCTTCCTTTTGCAAGTCGACAACCAGAAAGCATGATACCCGTGATATACCGAATCAATCGATGACTCACACAGAAACTTGAATGTAAGCATTGACTTAATTTTATATAACTCTTTCAGGACTTCAACCCGAGTATAAATAGACTTGGTTCGATTTGATTTTTGGCGATATGATTTCTCTGGACGCTGCACTTGATTATAAGATCTTTTCGACTGAGGATAATACATGCAGGACACAAATTATAAATAGGAATTCTTCGTTTATGATGCGCGCTCTTAGATTATCTGTCGGCAATATCTAGTTGATTGTCCAAATTTTACACGTCATGTTTGTGCGCAGTGAAAGCTAACAGCGATTAGACCCCCGACGACTAATATGCTCTCGATATATCATACAAACTAGTAGGTGGTCACCATTTACCAGATTCTTGAGCCATTTGTTAGGAAGAAATCTTTTCACAGTTTTTCTCGGCGAAAATTCATGAGCCACTAGAATTACATGCACTACCATCTGAACTTTGGCCAAGAGTCTGACTTCATTTCGATATAGACTTAGGACTAACCGACGCAGTTGCTTTTAGCTGGAAAAATGTTATTACTTTGGGATGTAAGTGTTTTTCATGTGTTACGAAACATAAAAGGAGACGATATGATGAAAAAAATAAATATCAGTTCTGCTTCTGAGAAAAACAGGAAGATAACCAAATTACCAAAGCTTACTTATCTGACATCTTCCTTTTATGCTTTTTTATGAATTTTGCAATTTTATGGTCCTACAACTAACGTATAAAGGAACCGCTAAAAGCCTATTAGTGATAATGCATTATAAAACATTTATCTTATGCGAACTATGTCGATTTAACTAATATCAAACTCGGACTTAAATTAAATAAATGAACAACAGCTTATATCCCCCAAAATAATCTTACTGAATAAGAGACCGTTACATACTAATACCTTTGTACAGCACAACCATCACCACCCTTTCTATCTATTTGGGCATCAATTAAAAAATGCTCTCGGTTCTCTCATGTCCATCGGTCCATCGGGCAAAGAGACTGTGATTTAATTTAAAGCATGTACTTGAACGCCATGTGTTTCTTCTTGTCCACGACCTTTGCACCATTCTTTATGATTGCATCCACGGTTACGTCGTCATCGATAATATCGATATCAAAACCGTGCTCTTCGCGAAGCTGGCGTGCTTCAGCAGAAGAAATGACCTCGAACCGTGTGCTTTCCTCAGTCTCGCGGTCATCCTCATCATCTTCGTCGAAATCATCTTCATCGTCTTCGTCATCGATAGATGGAGTCGATGCATCGTCGCTCAGGAGATGATATCGCTCTTCCTTGACTGCTTCAGCATTCAACTTGGCCAGATGCCGTCTAAGCATGATTGCCAATACAGCAACCAAGAACATGGCGATACTGCAAATGACCATACCACGCTCATAGTAAGGCGCGTCCGAGTCGGGGTAAAGACGAGTTCCAATCAGTGGACCGCATTGGCCAATCGTGTTTAGTAAGACCATGCCAGTACCCTTTCCGGACTCAGACGCCTGGTTGTTGACAGTCCAGACAATGATGCAGGCAACCATAGAGAAGAAACCAGTAGCAACAAAAAAAATAGCCAGGTAACGGGTGAAGGTATCCCTCGAAAGAGCCAGAACCAGGTATCCTGCACCTGCGATAGACGAATGGAAAATGATGTATTCGGCGCGCGACTTCGCTTTGTCCGACAAATACGTCGTCAGAAGAACACCAACGTAAGCAACAAGGTACGGAGGCGCGGAAAGACCTTGCGCAGTGATGGACTCATAACCCATATCCCTAAGAATAAGAGGAAGGAACACTGGCATGGAAGCGTATGCAATATTGGCCAAAAAGAACATGCTTCCAGTAACGTAGACCTTAGGATCCTGAAGAACTTCAATCGCCTCTTCCCATTTGAAGCCATGACCGCCACTTCCATGATTGACTTGCTCGCCTTCTATTTCGATTCTTCGCCTATACCGAGACCGAACCATGATCTTGTCCTTCAACGAAAGGAAGTATGCGGTCGAGGGTCTGTCAGGCAAGAAATTCCAAACAACAACAGCCATAATCATACAGGGCAAACCTTCGACGAACAACAGCACACGCCACGAGTCTATTGGAGTATGGTCGGCTGCCTTCGTGATAAAGTATGCCAGCGTACCGGCAAACGCTGTCGAGAGTGGGGCTGCCGACATGAAGATGCCTGTTCTGAATCCAATCTCATTGCGCTGGTAAAAGAACGACAGATACATGGGCACACCGGGCCCGAACGAAGCCTCACCAACACCAAGCAAGAAGCGCAAAAAGAACAGGAACGCATAGCTGAAGGCCACTGACTGCAATGAAGCGACCATACCCCAAAAAAACAGGCACATGGTCACGTAGATGTGGGCGGGAACAATGTTCCACAGGAAACCTACCCACTCGAATCCAATGTATGAAATGTAAAAAGCAGTAAGCAGCCAGTCAAACTGACTTGAAGTTAAATTGAAAGACTCTTGAAGACCAGCAATCCGGGCATTGCCGATGTTGGACCGGTCGAGAAAGGCCAAAACGAACAAGGTCTTGACCAACGGCATCAGATACTGGTCAATTTTTCTCACCAACTTCTTTTCATCCTTTTTCGAGTAACGAAATACAATGCGCCTTGCATGTAAGCCATCGTGGGCACCGTCACCGACGACAGAGTCCGAAGAACTGCCGGCCATCCTTTCCTGTCTTCGTTTCCGTCAACTGGTGACACAAGCACGTAATCTCTGAGCTGACAGGTCAACTGCACTGGTAAAGAGATACACAGAAAGGAACAAGCCCAATTGAGACAAGGCCACCTAGATACCACAGGTTTTCCTGTTCAATGGCGTCTTCAAATGGACAAAGTCTCTCGGGCAGCTACTTCTTTGCACAATTTACTTGTTCTCAGCACTTATCTCGTTTGCTCTTCCGGGGGCCCTTTTGCGTGAAACTCAACTGAGGGCGGCGTGGGCCAAGCACTTTGGTACGAGACCCACCTAATGCCCTTGGAGGTAGCCTTTTGCCGACACCGGCTAGATGGCATATCCGGTTAGAAGTTCGCAACACGCCGAGACGCTCTATGCAGGCTACATCACGGTATAATCCCCAGCGACTACATCATAGTACGACAGCTGCATGACAGCTATACCGTTTGGGCTGCTTTGCATAGAGACCCAATCGCTGTGCTATTTGGTAAGCCGCTGCTGATACGCCGCAGATAGTCTTGCTATTTCTCGGGGAGAAAGTTGGCGGTTGAGCCGGCCTACGAAACACTAAGGGTCCTGTACTTCACATGCTCGGCTTTAGAAAGAGGGAGCCTTACACACGGACCGACGACTATACACCAGGCACGTTCTAGTTTTAATTACTCGCTTTTTATAATTCTATGCTGATGCGTTAAGATCTAAGTGCCAAAGTACTTGGTGTCTATGAATCTTCTCTTAATGTTATCCTCGACCTTTCCAACCACGATATTCACCAGTGGATAAGCCGCTAGAATACGGCCGATTGCGACCTTTTTATCTGCCAGATAGGTTACAAAGCAAATATTTTGCTGAGGCACACCATAATCAATCAGCACTCGAATAGACATTATCGCGGCAGCCCCAGTGGTAGCTTGTGCGTCCACTAGAAGCACAAACTGAGACTCAATCTTAGGTGGAAGCTTGAGATAATGCAGAAATGGTTCACCGGTGGTTGAACTCGACTGAATCAATATTTTACCAATGGCAATAGCCGGCTTTATTCGCCTTAACGATGTCTCAAAACAAGCACCGGCACGAAGGATTGAGACGGCACAAAGCTCATGTGCCTGTTCAAGGCCATCGTAAGTCGAGCCAGTAGGACATGTGACAGCTTTATCAACATAGGGCACGAAGTCCATAGCAGTTTCTATCAACAGGGCCATCAGTCTTTCGAAGTAGAAAATGAACTCATCACGCGGCGTGGCCCGGTCAAGCAAGATCGTGTGTATAGCCTGCACCTGCGTGGTCTGATCCAATATCCGCAAATTTTGCAAGTTCTCAAAGTCAATCTCGGCGTTTTTATCACTACTAAGAAGCCGCAGCTGGCCCAGTTCCTGCAGATGTGCCTCACTTTTGGCCGTTAGTGTGCGTTGGACGTGCTTGATGAGCATATCGATCGCAACCACGTTGTCAAGTCCACGAGGTACGATAATGTCTGCTTCCTTCATTGTAGGCACGATATGCTTTTCGAAATTTGGCTTGACAAACGAAAGCCATTGCTTCATGGCACCATTAAGGTCGCGGCCTCGATATAGAATATCACGTTTGAGACGACGAGCCATGCAGATATCCAGATCTGTATCAACAAACACCTACACGTTATTAAGTTTAGATAAAGTCAAAAAAGCGCGACCCGTACCTTAAGATCAAGCAGTTCCAGGATCTTTGGAGAAAACAAAGCATAGATGCCCTCTAATATGATTACATTTGTACCATAAATAGTAACCTTCTTGTCCGTTCTGCAAAATTAGAAATGAACAAAGTAGACTTAACGATACTCATAGGCTTTATTTTACCTGTTGTGCTCCGCAAACGAGTAGATTGGAACATCGACCTTTTTTCTACATTACTAATGTTAGCGAATAGACCAAAGCCGTGTCAACATTTGATCATACCCAGCCCTGAGATCTCGTAGAACGTCAACCAAATAATCTATATCTAGTGACTCCGGCGCATCGAAGTCGAATTCACTAAACAATCGAGTCAATCTCAATTTTTGGCGCCAACACTGATCTACGTACTTGGCAAACGCTTTTACTCGTTGCTCTGGCGAAAGCGGCCTGTAAAAGTTGTCGAACGATAGAATCACGGTCCATGGCACCTAGCTACTTAGTCGTAGTTAAATTTGGCATCGAATGACTTCTTACATTCAATGCTTTGACAATCTGCGATGCCACACTCGTCTTGCCGCTCCCACTGCAGCCAGCTAGGCCAATAATATGCGGGTGCTTCCAGGGCGGACGATACTCAATTGACGACAGCGAACCCAGAGAGTTACTTCCGGTGCTATAGTTGGCCATGACGAGCAACTGTACTGCACGGTACCGTCAGTGCTGTTTGCCCAAACCAGAGAGCTCTCGCGAGCTACTACGTTGTCTGATACCAAGTACACTTTCACCTGCTTTGAAACGTGCGTGGCCCATCTTCTACGAGACCCTTGGTGAAGGCGTTTGCTACTCCAATCTCCCAACTGGGCCTGCGGACCGCAGTCTTCCCCCGCCCCCGCCTTGGATCCAGCTTATAAGCTTGCGGGGGGTCCGCTGCCAGTTTCAAATGCTGGCAATGCTTTGCACGGTACTCTACAAAGTACAATGGCACTCTCAGTTGATTCAGGCTGGGTCTCGAACCCATTTGAGACCCGTAAAGATGTTTTGACAGCGGCAGCGTCGCTGCTAGCTCCGCTGCTGTCGAAGTACTCGCCCAACAAGGCCAGGATTCTCTGTTTGGAGAGCGGAGCTCATTTCGACCATGTAGCTGCACACTTGGAAGGGTTTTCACGTGTCTTGTGGGCAATTGCTTCTGTGGGGGCCACTTTTGATGACAAGGAGGATCTCGAACCGGAGGTCTTGAGTGTATTTCAGCAGTTCTTAGATAACTACGTCGCAGGAGTAACTGCCGGCACTGATCCAGAATCTGAGGAATTCTGGGGATGGGCTAATAACTGTGACCAGAGACTGGTTGAGATGGCTGCACTTGGCTTTTCGTTGATGATGAACCCGAAATTATTCTGGGATCCGTTGTCGGACAAAGCGAAGCAGACGTACGTGACTTGGCTTTACCGAATAAATGAGGTTGAGATTGTCGACAACAACTGGCTGTTCTTTCGGGTTTTGGTCAACGTCGGTCTCAGAACGGTCGGTCACACTTTCCCCGAGGATGTTCAGAAAAAGACTCTGGACCGGATCGATAGCTTTTATCTGTCGCGGGGTTGGTATTACGACGGCAAGCCGAACCAATTGGATTACTATGTCGCATTTGCGCTGCACTACTACGGGCTCATATATTCAAAATATGCTACATGGGACTCGGAACGGTCAAAAGTTTTTTGTGAGAGAGCGTCGGAATATGCCGACTCATTCTATTGCTACTTCTCTTCTGAAGGAGCTGGCATTCCATTTGGCCGATCTCTGACTTACCGATTTGCGCATTCTGCGTTCTGGGCAGCATGTGCATTCACAGGAGTTCAAGGTAAAGCCTTGACTGCTGCTGGAACGCCAGTGGTCTCGATGGGAGTGATAAAGCATCTTCTGTTTCAAAATCTGCGATACTGGGCTAAGAAACCCTTTCTACTTGATGACGGCTCTTTCTCGATTGGGTACGCTTACCCAAACTTGTTCATGTCAGAGGAGTATAACTCAGCAAATTCGCCGTATTGGGCTATGAAGTCCTTCTTGATTTGCGCAATTCCTAAGGATTCAGAATTCTGGACTCTGCAAGAAGTGGTTCCTCAGAAACCACTCGTAACGAACTTCAAAGAGGCGGGCCAGCTTGTTGTAAACGACAGACTCGGGCACACGTATGCTTTATCACTATATCAATATGCAGACTGGTTTCGCCATCAAAAAAGCAAGTACTGCAAGTTTGCCTATTCGGCAAACTTTGGCTTTGCAGTTCCATCAGCACACGAGTCATTAGCACATATGGCCTCCGATAACTACCTCGCTTTTACGTTTGACGGCGAGGACTATTTCCAGCCGGGAATTCCGAAGTCGCACGACGTCAAGACGATTGACGGAGTACTAGTGTTACATGGCGAGCATAAGCCGGCCATGAATGGCTTAATTAAGACTGAAGTGTGGCTCATCCCACCCGTCGAAGAAGATAATTGTGCGTGGCATACTAGGATTAGCCGGGTTACCAATAATTCAGATATGCCGATCATGGCTACAGACTCTGGGTTTTCGGTCTCTTCGGTACAGGAAACCAGATACAAAATTCTTGAAGCCGCTACAGTCGAGCACAAAGACGAGTTTTTTTACACTGCTGGTGACAACTTCGCCATCATGAAGTCACCAGTCGGAATATCTGGAATCAAGACAATCTCTGGCCCGTTGAAGCAAGCCAAAATGCAGGTTTTCGACCCAAACACCAATTTGTTGTTCGCCAGATCTGCGTGCCCTTGTGTCACTTTCGAAATCGCACCCAAGTCTTCCGCTGTTATAGTGGATTTGATATTTGCTATTCCTCGACAAGGTGTTGACGACAAGTGGTACAGTTACTGGAGTAACCCACCCGATGTGTCGGGCTTGGTCAACCATCTGGTTAACTGAATGCCAAGATAATTAGAGTTTTTTACCAATGTTGATAGATATTTACGCCATCAATTATGAACTTTTATTCCCAAGTTCGCATGCCAAAAAAATACAATGCTTCAAAACCATTATTTGTCGTGGTCCTCCAGTTTTTTGTCGTCTTCCTCCTCCTCCTCCTCCTCCTCCTCCTCCTCCTCCTCCTCATCCAATGGCTCTCCGATAGTGAGACGAATCTGGCCAATAACGTCCATAATAGCCTTAGACGCCGGCGAATCGGGATACTCGTCTAGAAAGCTTTCTCCCTCATCACATGCCTGTCCGATACGAGGGTCCAACGGGACAGCACCCAAGAATGGGATGTTCATATCCTTGGCCAATTGTTTACCACCACCTGTTGTCGGAGAAAAAATAAAAGACTCACCCTCACAGTTAGGACAGACGAATCCAGACATGTTCTCAACCAAACCGATGATATTGATACCAGCTTTTCTGCAAAAGTCAATCTCTTTTCGGACATCGAGCAAAGCAACTTCTTGTGGTGTTGTGACAATCACAGCACCGTCAACACCCGTATCCTTTAAATATTGGTTCACACTAAGATGCTCGTCACTTGTACCAGGCGGGGTGTCAACCACTAGGAAGTCCAAATTACCCCAATCCACGTCTTTGAGAAACTGTTTGATGAGCCCCGACTTCTTGGCTCCTCGCCAAATTACAGCGTCGTCCTCGTTAGGCAGCATGAATCCGATACTCATCATTCCTAAATTATCTGAAACATAGACTGGACTCCATCCTGAGTTTGACATGTGAATTTGCTCCCCTTTGGCACCCATCATTATAGGCATAGACGGTCCGCAAATATCCAGATCCATAACTCCAACCTCCTTGTTAAGATCCCTGGCAAAAGCCCAGCCAAGCATGGATGTAAACGTAGATTTGCCTACACCACCTTTTCCGGAAAGCACCAGAATCTTATGCCGAACACCAGCCATTCGTGCATGGATAGCAGGAATATCTGGATCCGGGCCCTTCGGTGCAGTAGCGCAGATTTGTTGGTTCGGACACCCTTCGCAAGCATCAGCTTTTCCTGCATCCTCAGATTCTAGACCTGGACAGTGCTCGGGCGCCGGTGCAGCTAATGTGCTGATTGTGCCTGCCGTACGTATGGACTCATTAGTCGCTGTTGTGGTCGCTGTTGTCGACATGCTTTGTGGCAAATTCCTAGCCCTTTGACTTATAATTCCCCAAAAGAAGCTCCACTGCTCTATCTTAAACACTCGAGCAAAAACTTCCAAACAGCCGAGTTTTGTTCCCTGTAAATATTTTTCTTTGTACAGGTGTGAATGTGTATTATCAAAAATTTGACGCCAGTAGCATATATTGATTGATCTTACGCTTGGTTTGTAATAATTCTTCCCAATGTCCCAAGAGCAGGTGGCATAATTTGTTGTAAATTATGACCTCCCGAGGGTTTAGTGCTGTTGACAACACGTTTAACCGGTGAGGGAGTTTATCAGAGTCCAGACTAGGCCGACCATTAGGTTTAAGCTCCTGAGGAAGGAGTTACCATCAAGTAGGTACCTTCCTGTATACAATCACTACAACAGCACTCCGCTAACTCAGACAATCAGATTGTTGGCGAAGAGACGAAGAGTTTGAGGGATTCATGGTTATATCGGTGTCCAGTCATTAATTATATGCTATTTCTCCATTAAGCCAGAAACCCTTAACCACACGCAACATCGCTATTGCAACCCTACCGTTTCAATATAATTTACTCTCGTACAGATCACTTGGATTACGATTTATAGTCGCACAGTAAAGGTCGTCTGCATCTCTTCTAGATTTTATGAAACATTTCGTCGATATGATTGCTCAAGTTTTCTAAAAATACATGATTCAAGTAAAAGTAAGACTTCTCTTCGGCGCTCTCGCTTGGCACAGGCCAGGTTCTGCGCCTTACTTTAGGATCATCCAAACGAGCTCTATGGCGAGAAGCTGTTGCCCTTGCGAAGTCGTTAAAGGTTTGACATTCAAAGTGAAAAACATATATCGCTACACAATTAAATCATTCAAATATCCAAAAACTCTCAATGAAATTTCGCGCTATTTTCCCAGTAGTATCATGTCAAGGTCATCATCTTCTTCGTAATTAGCATCAATCGACGACGAAGCACTCCCTTTTTCTTTCTTCTTAGTGTCATTGCCACTGGTATTGGCTATTGACGTAACTTCTTCGTTGTCTCCGTGGTTCCCGTTCAGATGCGCTGACGAGCTTTCAAACGAGTCGACCGCAGCCGCCGATTCGCTCACACCCCATTTCTCCGCAGAGAACGCATTCGACTGCTTTATGGCAAGAATACTCTCGGGAAGAGTAGGCTCACGAATGTGCTGCCGTAAATTGAGATTCTTGATCTGCTCGTCTCGTGCCCGCTGTTCGGCAGTCAGAAATTCGTCGTCCTTCATGCACGCGAGAACATCTGGCTTTATATCGCCCATTATCAGGCGTTTTCGAACATCTTTGTTTTGAAGAAGCCGTAAATATAGTCGCCTCATATCCGATTTATATGATGTAGCTGTTAAGTCCTGTCGGTGAATGTGCAGCAGCTTGACTTGAACTTGACCGGCAATTCGAACTATTGCTTCCGTGCTGACTCCAGTTCCCGCACTATGTTTCCGTAGTAGCTCTGCCAGTTTAGTAGCACCCTGCACAGCCAGTCAGATAGATCCGTTCTCGATGAAAAAGTACCTCAAGATCGCATACCATATCCCTGTTTGGTGTCCCAATCTCATTCGAATGAGACATCACCGCGGACATGTCTATATCACGCTCCTCTGAACTCATACTCTCACCAGGTTTCTCATCCTATACATTACAGAAAATCGTAAACCTATTCGAGCACTCTTAGGCCTTCAAATCTGAGCCAAAATAATCGAAATGTGACTGCTGCAAAGCCTTCGACAACTTTGTCCGAAGTCTTCGAGGTCCTCCCAAACCTGTTACCTAATATTTACCCTAAACCAAAGTCCACCAAAAAAATCAGGAGTACTGCATTCTCTACTACGCCAAGCAAAAGACTACATGAGACTCATTTATCAGTTGAATTCAGTTAAATAGAAGCTACTTTGTGTTCTTGTGTAATAAACTAAGAGCAAAACTGGTAGGCTCGCCCTTCTTTTCGTAGTACAGATACCGTATCGATCTTCATCAGTATCTTGTCTAGCGTAGATAAATTGTACGGATTCTTGTCGGTTGTGTGAATGTGTGCTCGTTATGGATTGCCAAGCGTTTTTATTTCACAATGACGGTCGTTCTCCAAGTAACTTCGCCTGTGACCGGGAATGTAATCTGTCATGGGTTGGATGTATGTGTATGACTGTTATTCAGTCTTGACTGTGTCTTTGCAGGTACACCTGTTGGTCTGCGAATTGAACCTCTGTCGCCCCTGTTTCCGCGGTGTGAACCGTGACCACGGCCAGGCTGCGGAGAAGATCCAGCATCAACTGGAACGTTAATAGACTTGGCCTGTCCCGGTAACATGACATGATAACTGTCAGTGGTGAAGGGACGAGATCGGAGCCGGTTGAACGGATTAGACTCCGGAGCAGCTGAAGAGAGGCCAGGAGCTAAGGTATGGACAAATGTTAATGGTGGAGTGATCTTGATGCTGAATCGGGACATAACAGGTCCCATCTGTCTGATGTCAGTTGAGGGCTTTATCGGCTCGAATGACTCGGGATACGTCGCCAGTTTAATCGCGTACGGAACGCTTTCTGAATACATGTCATTTATGCTGGTCGTGTCAAGCTCAAATTCAGGAGTAGTTCCAGCGGACAGCAATGGTGCCTTCCCTGCAGATAATTGGATGCCGACTGGCGCCATGCCTTTTATTACCGTGGACAAATGCTTAGCCCGATCAGGCGATCGACTAAGAGTCATCGCAATTTTCGACTGTACTGTTTCAATCGAATCAATTGAATGCTGACGTTGTTTAGATCCCGAACCGACAGCGTCGGCAAATGACGCCGGCTGAAGTCGTGACTGTGGCGCAATTTGTCGAGTGCGCGGGTCAGACGGTATCGAGACTCTCGGCAGGTGGACCTTGGGCATATCAGGACTGGCGTCGTCCGAAAGACTATGAGCAGACTGAGAAACGTACGTATAATCATCTGTACCATGGCTCTCTAGCTGCGAATCTAAAAGAGCTCTTTCGCCAGACTTCTTATGCGCATCGGCAGCTCCGGAGACACCGTCCGGAAGCGACATTGTAGAGGGGAAGAATCTTGAAATTGGACGAGACGATGATGACGAGCCGACCTGTGGAGAAAAACTAGACGTCGCAGCAGACGGGGACATCGTTCCCGCCGATAGCGATTCGTCAATATGTCGCGACTCAAATGAAATCGATGAATTCGATGGCGACGATTGGACAGTGCTAGAGGTAGTCCTGTCTTTATTTGGCGACGAGCTGGGAGTGCCAAATGGTTCAGCCACTGCCTTTTTGCTCTTCGGCGAGCTTTGTATTGACTTGACATCTTTTGGCGGGGCGATCGGTCGTCTCCAGTTATCTGAAGACCGGTCGGGCTGTGCCGACGGTAAAGCCGCCGAACTCTTTTGCGACCAGGCTGGAGCACCTGTGTCAGCAGATGGAGCAAGAAATGGTCTCGAATCAAGAACGTTACCGTTCCCAACACCATCAATAGCAGGATATCTACTTTGACTTCCAACCGGGCCCCATACACTGTCAGATCCATTGACCAGATGACGGAAGTTGTGGGTAGTATTTCTAGCTGACGCCGGTTCTCCTTGCTGACCCCAGCGCGATACATTATCCGGAGGAGGATGTACATTTGTATTGTCCCGATTCATCGAACCTCTTCGCCCCCAGACCTGGCGGGGTTTAGCAGCCACGGCTGCACGTCCCGCAGGAGGAGACCGCTGAACCGACGGCTCAGATACAAGAAACTCGATTGCCGCGGTCACGCTGGCATCCATGTGCTCAATACCACCATCGGACGAAGTGATAGACTGTTTGCGGTGTCCTTGAGGCTTGACTGCTGTTGACGAATTCTCGCCATGTTTGACCGTCTGCACGGACGAACCAGCTGTATCACCGGCAGGCTCCGTGGCTACCGCTTTTTTAAGAACAGTTTTCTTGCCCAACAGCTCGGCTTTCTTTTTTATGGCATCCAATCGCTCCCGTTCTTTGCGAAGCTCCTCATCTTTGCGCCTACGGGCAGCTTCAAGCGAATTCTTCATAACTTCACGTTGCTCAGCAGTTATCTCAGGCGGTCTGGCCACCGCCTCTACTTCGGCATGAGAAAGAACTGGGGGTTCAGGTACCGATTTACCACGAGAGCGTACACTATCTCTGGAGCCTGCTCGCTGCTGATCTAAAAGACTAGCTGGACGTGAAGATACTTGTGCTTGTCTGTCAGTACTTCCAACACTCCGAGAGCTCCGGCGTGATCGATCGCTTTCGTCCACTGATTCAGGAGCGTCGGTCCGAGGCAATATTGCAGTAGCTTTAGGTATCTCTGGCGATGATTTCGAGACCGACGAACCTCGCCTGACGGGCTCTATCAATCCTGAACGGTCATTGAACAGTTCTCCACTGGGCGGCTTTACGCCACCGGCGTAGGATCGATCAAACTCAGTTTCGGCTTTACGTTCTCGTGGTACAACTATTGGCGCAACAGGTGCCCCTTGGTTACGAGCGTCCTGTGATCCAAACGGTGGTAATCCATGATGTTCGGGAGCAAACCCACCGTATCGACTTCGTGCAGGAGGCATGTCATCTCTGAAACCGTGACCGTCGTGTCCATGACCATATCCAGGGCCATTATCATACCTGTCCGGAGGGGGACCGTATGATCTATCTCCAAAGCGGTCACCGTATCGATCTCCATACCGCTCACCGCCGTAATGGTTACCAAAGCGGTCACCACCAAACCTATCCCCCCCGAGATGATCGCCACCAAATCTGTCGTCAAATCTATCGCCGGCTCGATGGTATTCCCGGCGACGGGGCTGCTGATGTTGCTGCGACGACTGATCTTGAGCAGCTATTTGTAGAAGCGGCGCGGGTTGTGCTTTAGGTATCGGCGCCCACGGCGAATTAGACGACCCTTCAGGCTGTCGAGTTTGCTCCGGCTGTCTAGTCTGCTCCGGCTGTCGAGTTTGCTGTGGCTTCTTCTCCTCCGGGGCTGGGATAGGTGGTTTTGCTACAACTGGTCGTTCAGGCTCCGCCTGTTTTTCATGATTCAGGACGATTTTAGTACCATCGCCAAATTCAATAGTATCACCCCAATCCTCGTCGTCATCATCCTGCTTGATTAGTATCACAGCCGCAGCTATCAGATACTAGGAGTTGCAAACTTACGTCATCCCATTTCTGCACTGTATCATTGTCCACAGCAATACTCTCGGTCAAATGGATCCCCAGCTTTTTCAGCTCTTCTTCGGTGAACTCTCTGTGTCCGGGTGCACTCTGAGTAGTGCTTGCAGCGGCTACTTGGGTATATTAGCATCATAATTCTGATTCACTCAAAATATACTGTAATGTACCTTGTGCTTTTGTCCACACGGATGCACCTGATCTGGTAGCAGGGCTTCCAGATGATCTTGAGCCAGCACTCCCGGGATGAGGAGACATCGACATATCTCGTCGGAGAGGTGCGAGCGTGAAAGACCCTCCAGAGGATAGTTTGGGTGTGGCACGAAGTTTGGCGGCAGCAGCAGATAGAGCTTGAGCCTGCGTCATAGACGACGCTTCTAGAAAAGAATTAGCCATGATCTTGATATATTGATGACCCGAAATTCGCCCAAAACTAACGTTTTTCAGAACCAGACTTGGGGGTAGTCGACGAAGACGATTGCAGCTGTCTGAACACCGCATTCAGCGATTGTGGTTTGAATGTCTTTTTAGCCTTTGCAGCAGCAGCGGCAGCCGCAGCCGCAGCAGATATTGGCGTTGTTGTAGTCGATCTAGCAGCTCCTATATTTTCTGTTGTAGTTGTGTTGGTCGTGCTTGATTCATCACCAGAGTTTCCAGCGACACTCGGAGTTGACTGCGACTCGGGATCGTTGGTAACATCGAGTACGTTTGCAACCAATCGCTGAAAGTCATCCGCGGCGGCGGCATTAGCTGAATCAGTTGTAGACGGTCGAGACGGATACGAAGCAACCAATTCAGCAGTCATGCTGGAAGTAAGCCCGTCAATGTGTATTGCGTCCGAACCTGATTGTAAAAGCTGTGGTGGTGTGCTCAGCGTCTGATCTGCACCAACCGCAGACGAATTCTCATCCTGTGAGATCGCTTCGGTCATTATTCTGGACCCCGCTTGTAGTTCTTTTTGAGGTTCAGAACAATCATTTCCCTCCATAATCCTAGTAACACGCAGTTAGTACCGGCCTACACTGAGAAATATTCATAGCATCTGTCAATGTTGCACCATTCCCTCCCGGCAAGCTCTTTGTGTTTGCACAACTACGTCTAATAGTGTGCCAAACACCACCCCAAGATGTATCACAACCAGAACGTAATCAGCACGCCCGACAGACAAGACTCTAGCAACTTACCAACAAGCAAACGAACAGCACTGCACAAGGTCCCGGCACCTTTTTGTTTGTCCGTCAGCAAAGACTTGCTGTTGTGGTGAGTGTGCTTTGTTTCTCTAGTAGGACTTTGCCGGCCGTCAAAAGCAAACCTGCAAATCGATTTTTTGGCGCGCGCGGAGGGGTTCGTAGGGTTTTTTCTTCTTCAGACATGGCAGACAATGAGGTCAACGAGGTCAAGGGGATCTACACGGTAATATCAGTGCCTACACTAGAAAAATGTATCGATAATTTAGGTAGTGAAAACAAGAAGATGGGCAGTGAGCTGCTGAGAAAATGTTACCCGATTGCTGGTTGTAATATACTAGACTGTATCTAGATTTACGGCACGCCTTGACGCAACGGCTAGTAAGTGTGACCAATCTATGGCAATCAGAAGCTGAAAAAGTCCCATGAAAACGAGGGGACCAGATTTGATAGAACTACAGTGAGCGGTTACCGTCGCTTAGTGTTGTCGACCTGAATTGGGAATAGACATGCCCACTGCCAGGGCGCAAGTGTCGCAAACATTAACTGGATACATATATATAATTTGTTTGATTTGTCTATTGCAGAAACTAAAAGCTAATTCGAAAGAACATATTCCGTATACACCCTTAATAAACCATCAATGGCATAGCATACGGTGTAACGCATCCGTACACCGTAAGGGCCAAATAACAAAACATGAACTGCTGAAGTTGTTTTTTAGTTCGACATGCATTTAATGGTGTCCCTCGGCTCCCTTCTTGAGGTGCTTCACTATACGGTGTGTCAGTATACGGAGCAAACGTACAAAACGAGGCAAAATTAATACGTACAGTGGAACTGGTAGTCGATAGTGTATCCGATCTATGAAAATTAGTATGACATTATTGGAAGCTGTAGGACTATTGTATCGTACAAGGAAAACAGAGACGATGAGGTGAATCTAGCATTGTTAGAACTCGAGCCATTGAACAGATATTTAAAGCAATTCCATGGGCATACCAAAGGAGCACCTGACGCGTTGTCTCCGTCGAAGTATCTAGCTCTGTAGCGGCTAAGTAAGTTAGTAAACGTCCCATCAAATCAAACAGTCTCGCAACCAGTGCAATCGGAAACCATACCCAATCAAACCAGTAGGCTTAACCACTGGGGCATCACCACGAGGAAGAGCCTTGTAGAACTCGACGACGCTGGCAAGACGCTTAGCTCCGGGGGCAGCACCAAGGTTCTGTAAAAAATTAGCGGTCAATGCCAATCGAACAAAAGTCAAACAACCGTAGCAGGCAATGTCAAAGTGAATTGTTGGATCAACCTGGAGCAATTCGTTCCGAAACCGTCACATCCACCACCAGGTTGATCATGTGTACTCCACCGCCAATTCAGTCTAAAAACCAAGCATGCGGACATACCTGTGCCGAGGCAATTTTTGGGGGAATCAAGGTCGAGAGACCACGCTTAACGATGTACGACATTCTTGTGAGGTTGATGATCGAAGGATGACAACTGAAAAGCCTGTGCTGCCAGTTTTGCAATGGTTCTCGATCAATTTTGCTGTTTGTCGATTCCGAGCGCCCGGCGAGACCAGCCGGGTAACCATCACTGGCAACAATAGCAGCCGGGTAAACACCTCCGAGGCCAGCGAAACGCTGCAACATTATTGGGCCAATGGCTCTCACCGCGTTTTGCGAACTAACGATCGGTTTGCGGTTACTGAGAGAATAATTGCCTGGCGTCCACGCATTTCTAGACCGTCAAAAGGTTGAGATTAGACAGCAGAACGTAATGGCTAGTCGATTGCTAAACACATCCAGGACTTTGTCGCGTTCCTCAGCGCTTCTGGTTCAACACCGGCTGGCGTGTGTCGGCAGACCGGCAGTGTCGTTGAGATTCAACTCATCGAGTGTTCCGGCCAGCAGCAGCCAAACCAGCGACGTCACAACCGAGGAGAATGCTATCAAAGAGTACGAGGTTATTAGCGGTGCTCCGGAAGAGCTCGTTACCAAGCGGATTGTTAGAATCTACCAGCGTGCCAAGACTGCCATGCAGAGCGGTAACCACGGTGCGTTGGACTTTTTGAGAGCTATGTTTTAACATGTGTACTAACGCAGTCAACAGAAACCAAGCCGTGGAGATTGGACTGGGATATTGATCAGAAGAGCCATAGATGGGAGAACGACATGATGGGATGGCAAAGTAGTGGTGATTACATGCAGGCTACAGAAATCAAGTTCAAGTCAAAGGAAGATGCCATCCGGTTTGCGACCAACCAAGGCTGGGACTTTTATACTCAAGAACCTCACAAGCGAGACTTTAGAGTTAAGCAGTACGCTACCAACTTCTTGCACAGCAGCGGTCCGTTGAAACATATCCGAACGAAGTAAATTGGATCGTATGACTTGAGTTGTGCGGGGGAAGAGGAGGATGAGGGCGGAGAAGCCAATTGAACGATTGGCTGACTAGCGTGGCCGGGATTTTTTTTTTTGGTTAGCTATTTTGCATTTATATAACAAGTTATAATTCAAGGATATTATGATACTGTGCTGTTTATATTTAAATCAAGGAGCTAGACAGAGTACACAAGGGCTGACTATCGAGATGGCAGATTTGTTAAAGCGGAACCGACACGGAGAGGTCTAATCCATTGGTGCAGGATGGTACAGATATGTTGTATAAAATCCATCTATAACGAACCAATCATACATATAACAAGCCAGCGTGGACGAGCAGACTGATTAAACCATATTGATCTGAGATTTTAACAATTGCTTACAGCACGACCTAATCTAGTCTTGTGAAACGAATGACATCTGACTTATTCTTCAGTCTTCTTCTTGCTCATGAAGCTGTCGATTTGAGACGACACAGTGGAAGCAATCTTGGAGTCGCGGGCCGAGTTGGCAGCAATGCCGGCCTCCTTCTCGACGAATGCGATGCCCTGCTCGACGTACTTCTGGGTCGACGAGGCAGCAGTCTTGGTGGTATCGACCGCAGTCTGGCCGGTCTGCTGGGCAGTTTCGGATCCAGACGAGAGAGCAGATTGGGCAGTTTCGGTGACCTTGTTGAGGAATGACATTGTGTGCAGGAATATAGCGGTACGTGGCACGGATAGATAAGACGTGAACTATGGGACACGCAATGGGAAAGCATCTACGAGACAGGGTCCAGCATGTCCCCTATTTATATTATTCTACGCGACGCTAGGGAGGACCGGGAGAGAGCCGGAAAGAGTCAAATCAGAACCAGACACAGGAGACTCGGAGAGCGAGGCACTACGGCGAGCCTTTCGCACTCTAAACCAGCACGTAGCAGCAGCGGGCAAAAGGCTGAAACCAGACAGGCGGTGGACGAATGGTAGATGTGCCTCGCAGGAGGGGTTCGCTATGCCCCCCCCATCTACGGTTTACGGCGCCGAGCAAAAATCAACATTTGACTTCCAGGCCCCTCGGTAGAAGATCCACCATGCCTGCTTATTCTGTCGGTGCCTCGCATTTTCTCCACCACTACGCTGAGTTCGAGAACAACCAGCAGTATGCGCCACGGCGCGGTGCGGAAGCAGACGGCGATTGCAGATGTCCAGACAGGGCGCAGGCAGGCGTAGTTGTTGTTGGGGGGGGGTATGAATTCATGTTCATGCCCAGTTCTATGCCAAAAAATCAGGCTGCTGGATGCTAAGATGGATTGGTCCTGTTGTTGACCCGACGACGACGATACGTGGCCAGTCGAGAGGTGTTTGCGATAAACCAAACCACTACGCGCCGCATGGTGTTCCATAAGGCTTCTTCTGCATCGAGGCGCGGCACCGGCGCGCGCGGGGCGCCTGCGCCTTGCGAATCGAGGCCGTGCTAGTTTTCGTTCTATTGGTTCTGTTCTCTTATTTGATGAGCCTAGGCTCCCCCCCGCATTGAGCTAAATAAATACATAAAAACCAAAATCTGTTGAACCAGTGCTGCCAGCCTGCTTGCATCTTCATCAGATGCACGGGCTTTTTCTTTGCGTAGTCGCCAAGTTACTTCTTGCCAAATCGCGACTCGAGCTGTCCTGAGATGGCAGACGTGATCTTCTCGTCGCGCTGCTTCTCGGCCGCAGTCTCGTTCTTCTGATCCGAGCCCATCTTGGCTTCGGCAGCGTCAATGCCTTTGCGGATGTACTTGTCGTACTGGCCTCCGCCAGTGGTCGACGACGACTTGGCGTCTCCGGAGCCGGCAGTCGAGCTGTCCTTAGTGGCTTCGCTAGACTTGTCGCCGCCCACTGCGTTCTTCACGAAATCTGCCATTGTTGTATGTAGTAGTGTAGCAAAGTATCGGTGTAGTGTATAGATTGAAGATTTGAATCTGACACTATGCTGTCACCATCCGCTTGACACCAAATTCTGCCGGCATCCGGGCCCTTTTTATATAATTCGAGGACTGTTCATTATGTCACAGATCAATGTCGATCATAGCCTTCTAGAAGGCCTGCCCCGACCATTTGGTCTGGGGATCGCGATTATTCCGCACTTTGGACCATGCACTCCCACTCCTCCCAATCGCATATGACCTCACAAGGACAGCTACTATAGTGTTTGATCTTCCCTATTTGTTCGCATTAATTAAAGGGTCACATATGGCCAAAAAAAAAAAAGGCTACTGCTGCCCTCTGCTGGGATATCTTCTTTTGTCAGGATCAGTTTAACCCTACTTTGAACACATATATCACGCCTATTTTTAAAATGCCCAAATAGGTCAATTCTTATATGGCGATCAAGCTGCAGATCAATACTGTAGTGCGGCATTGACGTAACCCTTTCGTTATGTGATTAAGCATCTCTACAAAGAGCAGTTCTATCCTTGACGGGACACAAAACACGGTAAAGTTACATCAACTTTGGTAGACTTATATGATATCAATCAATTGGCCCTTCAATCGCGGCGCCGACAGTTCTGATTCTTGATGCTGATATACAAGTTCTTTTTTGATCTATTGCTATGCTACAATTATTCTTCCGGCATGAAGAAGTCATTATCATACTCGTCTGCCTCCACCGGTACATACTCCTTCCGTTCTTCTCCATCGTCCTGATTCTCACTAGCCTCCAATTTGACCTCGGCAGTAGTAGACTCGACCGCCGCCGCCGTGGGCGGCACAGCAGCGCTGTTTGGGACTTGGTCTGATCCTAACTGGAACAAAGTTCCCGATACACCTAGTCTAGCAGCGGCCGAAGTCTGGGTAGCAATGTAGTTAAGGTCAGTATTGTACTGAGCCTGGACTTGTCGCTTGACTCGAAGCATTTCTTTAAACGTATCCTCATTGCCGTGCAACACTTCGAATTCCTGCCACCGTTCCCAGTATTTGCCATGCAATCTCGGGTCCGCAAACTGACTGCCGTGCGCAAACAGCTCTCTCGAACGATCGATTTCACCCAGCTTGCGTTCCATTTCAGCAAAGTCAGCACACAGCTCCCGTGCGCCGTTGTCCGGCAACTCTTCGATCGCACGCTCGTATATCGGCCGGGATGCGGCCAACCCATGGTTTTCGACCGTCTTGAAGATGAAGAACTTGAACATACTTTCGCGGTCTTTATCCGATACTGCCCTCGTCGCCCGATCGTAAACCACCAGCGCGTTACGTACCAGCCCCCGGGTCTCTTCAAGTTCACCGTACAGTAGAAACAACGGCTTCGCAAACTCCGGTGGACACTTCTCAAGCGCTTGCTCGAATAGATCCCGCAAACGCTCAATTCCAAGCTGTCTCTTCATGGCCTTTGTGAGGTACAGGTTCCACAATTCAAATGCCACTGGGTAACTAAATTCTGCAACTCCGCGCTCGTACACTTTGAACGACTCTTCAAAGTACTTCTGCTCTTCCAGAAAGTTGGCATAATTCACTATCGTAAGCGGAGTGGCAATCTTTAGCTCAAATATTCGGTCGTATATTGCCCGAGTCTCATCGACCGTCCCCACGCTCTCAACCAGATCAACATAGAACGACCAAAGCTTCATGCTCTTATGCAATCGCTGCTGCGGAGTAAGCGTTTCGTCGAAAAAGTCCACAGTCGACCTCTTGGGGCCTTTGGTAGCTTTAGCAATAATATCCATTGCCTGATCAAAGCATTCATTGCGCAACTCCATCTCGGCCCATTCGATATACAAATCGCCAAGCTCGTTAGCACTTTTGAACGGAACTTTAGTTCCCTTTTCGAATATGATGCGAGCCTGTCGAATGTCTCCTGCCGTCTCATAGAACTTTGCAAAATTCGTCCACAACCTATAAAACTGACCCACGGGTGCTTTTTTGGGATTGATGGTCGCAATTGCATCAGTATACGTCTGTACGACTTGTTCAGCATTGCTACCCCATAAGCCAACACGCTTCTCCCACTCAACCACATTGGACGGGTTCTGTCTCAGTAGCACATCATTAACCAAAAATGGCCTGCGATCCATCAGCTGCTCGAACCGCATCATCCGCAAGTCCAATTCCGCATCCTTCTCTGCATCTATGCTGTCGCCACGCCCAGCGGCTTCTTCCATCATAGTTGCAATGACGGACTCTTCAAACTCGGCATAACTGTCGAAAATAATCGTAAAATCGCGGACCGTCATCACAGTTGTGATGCCTTCTTCAAACACGTCTCTCGCCCCGTCAGGATCCCCTATCGTAATTTTGTACATGGCCAGGTTGACCCACAGCTTACCGCGCTGGTCTGAAAATTTCGCAATGCCGGACCTTATTATTCGTTCCGTGTCAATCGCGTTTTTGTTGCCGCCTTTGCGTTTGTACGAGGCACGAATTTCTCTCGCATTGTGAACCAGAAGCTCAGTCATCTCCATCCATATTTGGAACTGACTTTTGCCTTTTCTCGAGACAAACTGATTTGCATCCAGCAACTTGATGTACTCCTTCACCGCCTCGGCGTATTCATCCAGGGAAACCAACAATTCGATATAATCTTCCGCCTCATCAGGTCTGTACTGTAGATATCTTTTATACACAGCTATGGCAGTAAGCCCGTTGACAGACTTGGAAAACTCAAGGTATAATGGCCATATCCGGTCGTGTTGAGTGATCGGGAGTGATCTGAGTGCATGATCGAATGTTCGTCTTGTCTGAGTTATCTTGCACTGTTTCATCAAGAACTGCAAATAGTCGATCCATATACGGGGCATCTATGACCAGTCAATATCCACCAAAGAAGCGGAAAAAACTTTTTCTAAACTCACTTTGTTTAAGAGGACCAACGCTCTGTCGAATAGCTCATTAACTTTCTGGAACTCATCTTCAAACTTTGCAGGATTGATCCCCTCAAGATGCTTGACGCGCAGATCAAGATATGACTTCCATAACTTATATGACCTAGGGAGTTCTCTGACCGCCCGCTCATAGATGAACGTTCTTTCGTGGATCTCGGCATGCTGCTTGTGTTCGAGATATCTCAACCATGGCGACAATGCATACTCGTTTCTGATAACATCCCGCTCGTATGGGATATCCCCGTCTCGAATCAGATGAATGTCAATCTTGTGTGAGACCGCCACAAGTAAATCCTCAGCAGGAGCCATTTTACTTTCCTCTACTCAGCTTCCTGTTGTATGGCTGATGCAATCTATTATTTGATTGCTCTTTCCCTCCATTCAAGCTGTGCTCCCACCAAAATAAAAATCCACAGCGATCACGTGATTTAAAGCTTTACCCGGTGTGGGCATAACTGCGCAAACCTCACCGTTGCAAGCTATCTACTATCTCTTGGAGCGTCAGTCCCGAAGCACCAGATTGAGAAAAGTGAAATTGCTCGAGACTCTAGGACAGGTTGCGCTAAGCTTAGGTATCTTCAATCTCCGTTCAAAACTTCCAATTGTTTAAGATTGCATTAGCGGTAAACCTTCGTCATGTCTGGTGCTGCTAACAGGTATGTAAATCTCTGTTTTAGTCTATTGATGGTGATCTTGCCATGGGAGGATGGAGACGTCCTCGAACGTCCAATTTTGCCATGCCCATACGCCAGGATTGATTGAATTGAATCAGATGAACAACGTGCTAACAACCTTACCAGAGAGGCGGTGTTTCCGACCCGTATGACCCTTACTTTGATGAAGGGAAAGCTCAAAGGTGCCACCACCGGTCACAGTTTGTTGAAGCGTAAATCTGAGGCCCTGACTGGTCGTTTCCGTGATATTACTCGCAGAATTGATGAGGTGAGTTTGACAATTGAGTAAAAGTGGCAGTGTTTATGTCGTTCACATGCTGACTAATCGTTTTCAATTAGGCCAAGCGAAAAATGGGCCGCGTCATGCAAGTTGCTGCGTTCTCTCTTGCTGAAGTCACTTATGCTACCGGTGATAGCATTGGCTATCAAGTCCAAGAGTCGGCCAAGAGCGCTCGTTTCCGTGTCAGAGCTAAGCAGGAGAACGTTTCCGGTGTTTACCTTCCTCAGTTTGAGGCCTACTATTTGGAAGAGAACAACGATTTCAAGCTGACCGGTTTGGGTAGAGGTGGCCAGCAGGTACAGAAGGCCAAGGAGGTCTACTCCAAGGCTGTCGAAACATTGATCGAGCTGGCTTCTCTGCAGACTGCTTTTGTTATTCTTGATGAGGTCATTAAAGTCACCAATCGTCGTGTTAATGCCATTGAGCACGTCATTATCCCACGTACTGAGAACACAATCAAGTATATCAACAACGAGCTCGACGAGTTGGAGAGAGAAGAGTTCTACCGTCTTAAGAAGGTACAAGATAAGAAACAGCGCGATGCTCAGGCTCAGGCCCTTGAGATTGCTGCTGAGCGTGCTGCCAAGGCTGCCCTTGATGCTGAGCACGGAGTAGGTGTGAGCGCGTTGACGGAAGCTGCAAGCGACTTGACAATGGAGAAAGACGACGATATTATTTTCTAAGTCGTACAACCCGATTTACATTTTTGTTTTTCGACGTTTGTATCTAATGAACCTTTTCGGTTTTGGTGTGGTTCATCCGTTTTGTGTCGTTTAAGATGTGGTTGCTGCGTTAGTTCCCCCCCTTTTCCTTGTTCCTAATAGGTTTAATCTGGAGCATACATATCCAAATTAAATCTCCCAGTAATAAAAGACATCAGCTTAATTTTACACGCGTATATAGTACAAAGAAAACTACTTTCTGGCATACGTAATCTTCGTCTTAAGTTCGCCAAACGACAGCTCACGTTCGCCCTCTTTAGCAACAACTGCTTCCTCATCAGTCTCGTACTCAACAAACGCAATTCCTTTTCGTCCAGGTACAAGTCTGATCTCGAAGAATCCAGGGTATTTTTCGAATACAGCAGTAAGCTCGTCGTCGGTGATTTCGTCCGGAAGGTTCTGCAGGAACATGATTTTGTTTGGTGGTAATTTCTCGTCGGCAAGCGCTTGTCGTTTGGTCGGTCTTGTTGCAGCAGCACCACCTGTCCGCTTTCTCTTCTTAGCAGCTGCCTCTTCTTCTGCTTTTTTGCGTTCTACATACGTTAGCTTGACCAGGTTGCCTCAGTATAAACCTAAACGTACCTTTTTCTGATATCCGCATTTTCTTGTACTCCTCCAATGCCTCCTCTCCTTCCTTCTTCACCGTCGCATCGCTCTTTGATCTGGCAAACTGGACAGTCTGTGATATCAGCACATGCTTGTTCTCTGACAGCTTACCATCCAAACCGCGAAAACAAATTACATACAATAGGCTTTTCAAAAAGTGGGAACCCATCAACATCATCTTTGGCAGCTTTGGCAACTTCCGCATCGTCAAAGACAACAAATGCTTGCCCACGCATCCGCAAGTTCTGATGGGCAATAACGTCTATGACTTCCCCATATTGTGAAAAAATTACTTGCAATGCTTCCTTGACTATTGGTATTTTTACCGTCTCGTCTATGTTTCTGATGTACAGTCTAGATCATCAGCTTGGCTCGAGTAGATCACTCATTTCTCGTAACCCACGTTTCTGATGGCGGTATATCAACCATCTTTTATAGAATTTCCGACTTTTGAGACTTCTTTTTAGAGCATATGGCCAAATTTGACCTAAAGTTACTTCTATTGAGTTCTTCAAGGATCTCAAAATGAGTTATGTTCGTCGGTGCACGTAAATTTCACAGACCCTAAAGGAGTCGGGGATGATGATTGACATCGAGAGACTTGCCGATATTCCACGGGTGCCAATCTACCATAGAGAAATTCGAGGCGGAAAAGTAGATTGATTTGCCTGAGTTCCAGCTTACACTGGACGGGTAATGTGCATGTCTATTTGTGAATCTTCAGGGCAGTCTTCTTCCAGCCTATTATGACGGACGAACTCCACGACGATGATTTCGACTCAAACTCGCCGTCACCGGCAAACAGTTCAACTGCGTCAGAAATGGCTGCTCTCGAGCAAGCACCGTTTCACAAGCTAGTACCTCCTCTCAATTTTTGCCCTGTCGAAGAGGATCTCTACAGGTCCGGTCAACCGACTCCGATTAACTTTCCGTTCGTTGCCGGTCTCGGACTCAAGTCTATAATATGGCTCGAGATCGAGGACCCATCGCAAACGTTTAGTTCGTTTGCTCAGAGCCAGGGGATACACATACATCATCTCGGATTGGAGAACCTGGCTGAAGATGAAGACAACATAGAGACAGTTATTGATGGTACCAACGGCAGCAAGTCGTCGTCGAAGATAAATTCGAATCCTTGGGACCAACTTCCGGAGGCTTCGATCATTCATGCGCTGGAGGTTATTGCAGACAAAAGTAACTACCCGTTGCTAGTGTGCGGTGGGATGGGACGTCATAGAACCGGAACGGTCATTGGTTGTTTGAGACGAGTACAGAATTGGAATTTATCTAGCGTGTCAGAGGAGTACCGAAGGTTCGCTGGAACTCGGACGCGTGTGCTGATTGAACTGCATATAGAAGCGTTTGATACCAGCTCTGTGACACTGAATCAGAGTATATCGCCTGAGTTTTTGCGATGACCTCGGTGATTTTTCTGTTGCTGTAAAGTTCTCAATTAAAACAGCGTTGTAAAATAGTATTTAATGATAGTTCTAGTACGTTTATTTAATTAGGCGTGAAAAAGTATAATCACATTAATAACTACCTAATCTTAACGATTAAGAAGCTTCATCGACAGACTCTCGAGGTCTTCCAACGTTTGAGGTTCGCCAACAGCTGTCCAGTGCTCTTTAACTTGTTTCTTTCTAGATTCAGTTTCGTCATCTTCAAACCACTTTCGTGGGCGTTTACCGTTCTGGACAGCATTATCATCATCATCTTCTTCTTCTTGCCCTGAAGAATCGCTATAGCCCATGTCACCAAAATCGATATCGACGGCTTTCTCATTATTGGCCAGTACAGCGATTTGTTCACCATCGCCATCTGAACCAGACTCGTCACCAGCGAGCGCTCGTTCTTTTTGTCTCCGCTTCTTTTCCTTGAGTTTCTGCTTCGCCACCTGTTTATCAAGCAGATCGACTTCCTGCATACGCTGTCCTTCTCGTGCGATGTATTCCTGTTTTTGGTCCTCCGCTTCACCTTTCTTCTTGAAATCTTCCTCGTCATCGAACTCATAGATCGCGTGTGGATTTCCTGCGTCATCGAATAACAGTTTTGTGGGATTTGGTTTCGACTTGAGGGATGCTTTCTTAGATAGAGCCATTTTCGCTTGACGTTTGGAGACCGGAATGCTTTGGTCGATCTCTGGAATGGTCGCGTCGTCGGCGTTGTTTGAAATATCATGGTCTTGTCTCTTAACTGCCATAAAATCCTCGTCAGAATCTTCGTTCTGGTTTGTTGTATCACCCTCCTTGATCATATTGTTATAATGCTCGGAAAGCACGTTCTGATTTTGCCTTTCAAACATACGGTCATACTTTGTACGCACAGTCTTGTCTTGAGCCTTGTCTTTAGAATCCTCCTCGTTTTCATCACCATCAGATTCAGAATCGTTAGTGATAACTGGTGCATTTTTTTTGGTCTTCGCTGATGTTGAAAAGCGAATCTTGGGCGCACCTGGCAGACCTAAGCTCGCTGCATATTCCTCAGCTGGAATCTGATCAAACTTGAAAACGGATTTATCTTTCTGCAAATATATAGATCGGCAGTATGACATGAATGCTTTTTGGCCGAGGTATTTTAATTCAGGAGACTTGAAACACAGAGCCTGCAAATGGGTTTTGATACTCTTCTTTTTTGATTCTTTGATCGTGATCTTCTCAAGGGGGACCCTTTTGGCCGCTAATCGAGCCAGCATTCCTTCTTCTTCGCTAGGTCCCAATAGTATCAAAGAACGCCCGGCAGATTCAAATCGAGCAGTCCGTCCAACTCGGTGAATATAAGTGTCTGCATCTTCGGGAGCATCAACTTGTATAACCCAATCAATGGCAGGAAAATCGAGACCTCGCGATGCGATATCGGTACAGAACATGCAAGCATATCTTGCCTGCGAGAATCGTTCAGTAGTCTCAATACGGGTAGTCTGCTTTTGTTTTCCATACAGGTGCAACAATGGGATACCCGGTTGCAAAGTTTTAAATGTCTCAAATACGAAGCGAACTTGCTTTGAAGATGAGAAAAATACAAGAACCTTGGCCTTCAAGTGTGTCTTTAGAAATCCAAACACAGTATCTAGTTTTTCGGGAAGAGGCACCACTGTATAGTATTGCTGTAGTTGAGACGGTGTACTACTGGACGCAGACTCATGCGCAGAGATAAACTCGGATTTGCTGGCTGTTAAGCTCAGTCTAGCCAAATCGGATACCGATTTGGTCTGTGTAGCAGAGAACAACAGAGTCTGCCGTTCTCTAGGAAGGTGCTCAACTATAGCATCCAAAGTCTTTTGGAATCCCATATCGAGAATGCGGTCTGCTTCGTCGAGAACCAAGATTTTGAGGTTACCTGTGTCGAAGTTGGCAGCCTGGTCCATGTGTTGCAGAATCCGACCAGGTGTGCCGATGAGAATATTCAGCTTTGAAATACGATCGCGTTCAACCTGTACATCCTTTCCTCCAATTATGAGTCCGGCAGAAAATGAATGTACCCGTCCAATTTTTCGTAAAACCTCAAAGATCTGGATAGCTAGCTCCCGAGTGGGAGACACGATTAGCGCACCGAGGCCGTCGAACTGTGTCCATTGATGTCGGTACAACGTTTCGAGGACCTAAAAAAATTAGTCTATAAACTGACACCAGATCCCTTTAAAAGCTTACAGGAATCAGAAACCCAAGAGTTTTGCCACTACCCGTTTTAGCAGCGCCTAGTATGTCTGTTCCTTTGAGTGCATGAGATAGTGATGCCTTCTGAATATCCGTCATCGTAACAAAGTGCGACTGCTTCAGTCCAAACGCAGTCTGCCGTGATAGTGGCAGCTCGTCAAAAAGTGTCTGTCCATCATATTTCTACCTAGTCAGCTGCCAGCCATTTTCAGATCAACTTCATCAAAACTTACAAATTCATCCACTCGCTGCTTGAGAGCATCGAGCTCTTTTAAATCCCGATTTCTTCTCTCGATGCGAGGCTTTATAGTCTGCTTTGTTGGTTCCTTTTTATTTTTTCTTGAAGGCATTTTCACTTCCGTATATAACAAGCAATGGTTTGTGTCTCTTCTAATAGTTGCTTCAACAAATTCTTTCATGGTCCTGCTTCTCCCGTATTTTGGCTCAGATTTTCTTCTGTAAAAAAAGTCCCAATCGGCTTGCGCCGCACGAATGATTAAGCACATATCCTAAGTGCACATACAGTACAGAGCATATCTCGTTCGTATCAGCTATAGAATAGTTAGACGTTAAGCCTGAAGTTATGTAGGTAGATGAAGCAACGCTTTAGCCAGCCTTTGCATTGTTGAAGAACTATTCTTGGGTGTACTTAGACGTACTATTAGTTTGCTGACATAATCATTTATATACGCGCACCTGTTTCTTCCCAGCGGCTGGGAAACTTTTCTGTCAAACAAGAAACAAGTAAATCCAGCGATCCAATCTTGATCGCATATTTATTTACAGCTGTGACCATTATATTTTACTGCTTTGTGAATCGGAGACTAGTCAAATCCTCTGTTATACTTCTATCAGTGCCACGATGACAACCGTGGAGTTGTCATCGAACTGGCTTGCACTTCAAAAGGCATCAAAGGATGCTGCTGGTAGTCGCAAAGCCAAGACGATGTCCACCACAACCACAAAAAATAGAAATTCAATGAAACCTAGCAAAAACAGCAAACATAAACCAAAAGATGAAGCGAGTATATTAGCCAGCGTGCTGAAATCAACGCAGAAACCAGCTGGGACGAGCAAAGAGAAGCTGCTCGAATGGGCAGAGGAGAATGATATCTCGGTCGATGATCTGCAGAAAGCATACAAAAGAGATGTCTTAACGAGTGTCGGTACTCAAAGTTCTGCCACAGCGACTCTCTTTGCAAGTTTTGGTGACGATGATAAGCTGGCTGGACGAGGAACAAGCAAGCATTTCTCCAATCGGCCGATAGAAACTGACAGCACAAAAAAGGCAATAGGAAAGTATGTTTCTTTAGACTGTGAGTTTGTCGGCGTTGGGCCAGAAGGGAAACGCTCGGCTCTTGCTAGAGTTTCAATTGTAAACTTCTATGGTGCGGTCATTTTGGACGAGTTTGTTCTTCCCGAGGAGCGAGTGACAGATTGGAGAACCTGGGTTTCAGGTGTCAGGCCTCAAGATATGAAAAATGGTAAGAACGTTATTAATGGATTTGAAGTTTTCTTGCGCTGACCATTTAGCCAAAACATTCAAAGATGTTCAATATAAAGTGGGGGATATTCTAAAAGATCGAATTCTGGTTGGGCATGCTATTGCCAATGATTTAAAGGTCTTGATGGTTTCACATCCAAAGCGATTGATCCGGGATACTTCACGACATCCTGAATTTCGAAAATTATCAAAAGGTCGAGCACCAGCTTTAAAAAAGCTAGCCAAAGAGTTCCTAGGTCTTGATATTCAAGGCGACGAACATTCTTCTGTCGAAGATGCCCGAGCGTGTATTTTACTTTTCCGCAAATATAAGGCCGATTTTGAGAAACTAGCGCGATCTAAGGGCAGGAAAAGAGTAACTGATACACAAAATGCAGAGGTTTAGACCTATTACTTAAGAGTTTTCAACGTGTATATACGATTGATGGCGTTGGGTTACTAGTCTTATTATAGTTTCAAGCAGTATTATATAACTTGTAATAACTTACCTTGTGATAAATCAGAGTCTCTATATACTCTGACCATTACTAGCCATTCCTCGTTTTTCCATTTCGCAAACCTTCTAGCAGACCTATCCTTGATAACTATCTCAAAGTTCAGAATCTACAAGATCTCCGCGATTGTCATTCGGGCCGAAGCGAGAGTGCGGCTCAGAAAGTTGGGATAAGAACCGGGCCGGTACCTTGATACTCACTCATTCCTATTACTTCCTCTCATCATCCAACTAAGTTAGTACAAAATGCTAGTTCTTGCCTCAGTTACTCAGTTCTTTGCAGCTCTCTTTTCTGCAGGTATGCCTGAAGGTATTCCTGCAGGTTTACCTGCAGGTTTACCTGCTATTTTGACCCCCGTCTACGCGGGGGTCGGGCGTGCCGTCGCCTTCACCGCCAACTGTTGGTTGTCTGACGAACCTGGCTTCGTAAGGTTCAAAATCATACAGATGCTCGCTGAACTTGCTCGAATAAATGGGCGAGTACTCTGTATACTTGGGATTTCAAAGGTCGAAGTTGAATCCGAAAGTGTCGAGACTCAGGCTACAGGCATTGTTGATACGATGCCACTTGCTACCAATGACACTTTCTACGACGTTGAGATCCCGCCCCGTCAAACCTTTGTGGATGTTGCCAGAATTAACGGATTTGGTCACGATGCTAGTAGCTATATCAAATCTATGGCAATCTGTGCGTATAGGGAACCCCACCAGTTCTTGTCGTTGCCGACTTGTCAGTTGAGTGCGGAAACCGGCCTGATAACTATTGGCGCGAGAGGCTACCCGCAAGCCAAGCAAGCTCAAGAAAGACTCCATAACGAATCTCAAGCAGGAATCGACGTCGAATCTCGAGAAAGAACTCAGATCGATTATGCGTTTATACTTGGCATAGTGTCCCTTGTAATTGAAATTTACCTTATGATACGCGTGATCATGAAGATTGTTTCTTGGGTAGTCAGAATTGCTCGCGCATGTTATGAAGTTGTCAAAGCCGTCGATGATCGCGCTTACGACAAGGCAAGACCTATTATCAACTTCGTCACCTCGATAGTTCTGGGACCCCCACCAGATTATACTCATAAGCCGGCATGGATTGGTCTCGCCGTTCGACTTGTCGATTATCAGGCGATGCTTCAATCTTTGATTGATCAGCATTCTGCATCGATCGGTGTCGACGAAGGACAGTGCTTTGTTGATGGCATTGGCAGTAGTTTTGAATTTAACGACGAGCGTACGCATACAACTACCAAGTCTATGGGACTTGAGTCAATGGAGACGGACAATAATCTCCCGAAACCAGACGATTTGGCCGGGGCTGTTAACGGCCAATACTCACATGAGAATGTTCGCCAAGAAGCCGATGAGAACGTATGAATACCTTCAAAATACCCTCCACTATACCATTGACTAACGTTTACATATAGAGTACACAGCTTCAAGAAGGTTTTGAATCCTCTCTTGTTGAAAAGGAAGAGAACCTCTCCTCTATCTCTACTGGGCCTGAAATACAGGCGGAGTCGATTCATAAAGCAACTAAAAATACTGTTGCAGAGTCGATGCAAAGCGTGGAAATGGTCCACCAACCGCCAGAAGTTCTGCAAATAGCTGCTACCGCTACCATCCCAACCCAAGTCGATGATGAAGAAGTCATCGCTGATGGTATTACTAAAAGTGGCAGCGAACTCCCGGCGGCCGAGTCTCACGGTCTTGAGAAAATGCAGCAGGATATCTGCTCTTTGGCACCTTCTAATTCTACAGAGAGCATTGATATCCGGGACGTCAACAAAATAGAGCTGGATAATTGCAATACCTCATCTAGCCAGCAGAAAGCTGCTGATATCAGCGTATGAATACCTTTTGAGATTTATTATACCTGCATACTAACTTACTCAACGCTTTCGCAGCTCGAAGAAGGAACTTATTCGTTTTTTGAAGCGTCCGAAAACTCTGAAGATGTTCTTCTAGAACGAACAAGCATCACAGAGGCCGCTCCCCTGTCGGACTCCGCTCTTCAAATCACTTCTACAGACGCCGGAGATGATGCTAACAATTACTATATTAGCGAGAAAACTCAATCCGCTGATATTGATCATCATCTTGGTGACCGCGGGAGCGAAGGAATGCCGAACATCAACCTCTCGGAGAGCACGGAACATCCTTCTGGACACGACATCTCTGATGTCAAGGACGTCCTAAATCAGGTTCCGGAGGAAGATGAACGACTTGATACTCAACGCAACGACACGCAACGCAACGATACACAACAAAACGATACGCAACAATACGATACGCAAAGAAATGACTCGCAATCACTGAGTAATAACGAAAAGTCTGGAGAAACTGAACTCTTTGAAGGATCTGATGCGTTTGCGTCCATCAATGACAGTGATGCTACCCCATTTGTACATTTTTCTAAGGACCCGGTGATATTAGATAAGTGGCACGAGTTGCTGTCACCACTTCCGGAACCGGGCCGGGAAATGATTTTGGATGAAGATCTATTTGGCGAATGCGGTGATAGTCACGATCTATGTGACTCATGCGCCGCGAAGCAAGCATTCGTCGAGAGAGTAGTCCTGTGGAACTTTATTTGCAAGACTTGGAGTGGTTAATTTGTTCACGAGATTATTCTTGAAACGCTTGACGCCAGTTTTGAATCTGTAGGGGCGGACAAACGTCTTACCGGCACAGTTGACGATAATACAGGCGAGATTAAGCTGTGCGCAGCATTTACCGTTACCAGGCTATCACGCAAATATTATTATACCAAACACGTTCTACACGTTGTGCCATTGTTTCCTTTCCACTGGAGTTTAAGTTTTATCTTTAGTTATGGCTCTTTTTTTGGGATACCTCCTCTATAATGGTTATTTATATACCTCCTCTTGTGGCCTTTTGTATTATTATCATGTATTCTTCTGGCTTGTCAGTCATTAAATAATTATATTGGTTTACGAGCCATTGACATCATAGTAAGTTAAATGTAAACATCACTATATACAAGAACCACAAGCTGTTCAGATTTTCAGAGTGTGACGTGAAGACTAAACAGCTGCACCGATATGTACCTTTACAATGAGGAGTTTGCTACACCAACAGTTTCATCGGCTTCTAAAGGACATTTCGAGGTAAACATAGGATAAAATTTGTTTTCCATTCTTTAGACTATACTGCATTTCTAACAAGTCTGGCTCCGACAAACGCGTACTTGTAGCCCCGTTGATACCAGTTTCTAAACGATGCGCGGCTAGCGATGCGAGGAACAGTCGCCCAAGATCCACCCAGTACAACATTGTGTTTCCCATCAAAAAAATCCGAGCTGTAGTCTGGATAAACTTTATCTTGAACGAATCCGTCGTACTGCTCAAAAACAGACGAGGTCCATTCCCAAGCACCCTGTGATCCGGGACCCGCTAGCTCTACCTCCTCCGGCATGGCACAGGGATGCCACATTTTAAATCCGACATTCGCGGTATCCAAGCTATAGCTATTAGAGGAGCTACCGGCAGCATATTGGCAGATTGCTCGGAGCTCAATTTCGCTAGGAATACGCCAACCATTACCAACATGGTCTGCGTAGGCCTGTAATTCATTGAATGACGCCATCACAGGCCAGTCTCCAGCGATAGAAAACTCAACAGGACCAAAAAAAGTTCGCACTAATGGATTTTTGATAGTGCCGCTCCAAGACTTTGGAATCTCACGCAAACCTGTAAAGCACAGATACTCGAAGTAATCAGTATTTGTGATCAAGCAGGGTTTGACTTCCAAATATTTGTCTAAATAGACACTCCTGAGTGGCTTCTCATTATCCCAACCAAAGTTACTACTCTCTATTATGCCCTCAACAGTCTCGTCATCATCAATTCCAATTAGAAGTCGACAGGGAGAGATAATACTATTGGACACACCATTGCCGTGGTTGGATTTGTAGACTTCCATGGCGGCCGGAACTGGAGGAGAAACTGTAGATGAAGATTGGAGTAGCATATACAAAAGAGTCTCCAAGTGCATTGCTTCATGTTCATAGCCCATCCATATTGCTCTCAGTGCTTTTCTGATATTGGCTGGCGACTTATAAATATCACGTAGACGCTCTCTAACATGCATTTTGTAAGCATGAACCTGGCTTGCTGGTGGCCATTCAGGAGGTTTTTCCGAATGCCAGTGTACCTTCTCAGGATTGTCAAGATCTGGATCAATTCCACGCTCAAAAATATCACGGAAAAACTGATCAAGTGGCTTAAGACTCGGCACGGATTCGGTCAGCCTAATGTCCAAGAAAGTAGGAATATGTCCGCGGTAAAAGATGCACTCGTTGCGAACATCGATAGGCTTCTCTTGCAGCATACTTTCGGTCAACATTACTTCTGACGCAATATCCCAAAACTTCCACAACTCATTCCAATCCTCAAGATTAGGGCATTTTGAGTGCAATGTGCTCTTATTGAAAGATAGGAATGCGTCAGGAACCACATTCAGGTGTAAATCATATGAGCTGGTACTGTCAGTCCATCGCTTGATCGGAAGCAGGCGTGAATTGTCGAACAACACTCTGCTTTCAATGAGGCTATATTTCCAGCTGCGTTCAACTGTGATTTTCGAGCCTTTATTGAAAAGTTTCTTGGGTGGATCTAGAAATACATCTTTCTGAGCGACATAACATGCACAGTGATATCCATCCACGCTGTGATATGTACTCTCGTATGTCCAATCACAAAGATTAAATACAGGAGTTGCTAAAGCTTTGTTTATATGCTCAAGACCATTCATGATAAACTTCTCAGTGACATGTTGTGGATCATTATAGGCCAATTCAATCCTTTTCGGATCATTGCGCCGGTCTATACCTACCAAAAACATATCTCCTGAGCGCAAGATTGTCGAAAACTCTTTTAAGAAAACAGCTGCGTCATCGCGACTCATGTTTCCAATAGAAGATCCAAGCCACATGACGGCGATTGGTCCATTCAATCCAGACCGAGCGGTGGCTAACCACGTCCTGCAGTCGTCGTACGTCCCAAGTAACCCACGGGTGCTGACATACTTGAAGTTTCGAATACCAGCTAATGCCTTCTTCAATTCTGCATCAGACAAATCAAGTGCATAGTACGTGATACGCTTCTTCATGCTTTCAAGCGCTTCAAGAAGAAGTCTCGTCTTGCGCAAGCTACCACAGCCGAGCTCGATAACCGTACCTCCATCTGGAATGTAGGACGTGATCTCTGCCGCGCGTAAATGCAAGATGCAGAGCTCGCTAGCGGTCAGATAGTATTCTGGGAGATGCGTAATTTGATCAAAATATTGTAAGCCTTTCTCGTCATACAAGAGATATGTTGGTAAGCTAGGACTATCTGACGAAAGTAGCTGGCGAAGTTCGTCGGAGAGCTTGGACGCGGAAAACTCAGATTGTCCTGATCTGATGTCGATCAGGGTCGGTAAAGAAGCTTCTGCGTGTCCATGATGGTCGCCTGGTAGGGGGAAGTCGGCTTCTTGCTGTTCCAACATAACTTGCTACCTATCGACAGACCTTAGCAAGAATACCGTCTGCGATTGTACTCCTACCATTACTATATATCATAGTGACTCCTGCAAAAAAATTCCGGTGCAAAAGTCGGCTGACTAAAATGGCTCCGTGACGCTTGCAAATGCATTGTTGGAGAAAATTACCGCTTGCCATTGACAAAGTGCAATGTCGACTTTGTTTGACCGCTTACGGCCGGCTACCCCCGGAGATTCCGCACCCCCTGACATCACGAGCTGCAGTCCATATAATTAGCCTTCGCAACTGGATATGACGTACATTCAAATATAGCAACATTGATCTTCTCTGCTTAATTTCCGGTCACTATGTATAGGTAAACTACATCGAATTTAATAAACTCAAACTTGATCTCAAGCGCACGACTGCGAACATGCTGGCTGAAGCATTGGCGGCAGCACTGTGCGTGCATGTTGCGCTATGGAAAATCACTGAAATTGCTCCACAAATATGTCCATACTATAGCACCATATTCTCGATTAGACATATTTAGATGGCAACCGAAGCCAAAAAATTGGTTACCAGTTGATTACATCAGAATGCGGAACTGATCAGCAGCTCGCTAACTGCTGTGACGAAAACCCGTTAATTCCCAACAAGCCGCACTCGCCAAAATGGGACAAAGATACACACATTATGTCTGCCGGGCTCTTAATGCTTGTTGGTCTAATCGTATGACTTACTAGCAAGCAGCGTATTGAGTCCACAAATCGGCATTTTATGGCGACAATCGGTAAACATGATCGCTAAAGTAAGCTCTTCTAAATTTGTAAATATTAGACAATTTTGCGGGCGTGATAATAACGAGACTAGCAATTGTATCTTTCTGCAAAGAATGCGGCATCTCTGGATGCAGAACTAATGTCTCCAACTGGCGGCGGCTTCTCTCTCGATCAATTAGTAAGTGATGTTAGCAAAATAGAGAGGCCGAGATGTGAGAAATTGACAGTTTAAAGATGGAACTCGCTGGTTTAGCATGTGCGCAAGCAATCTTCAGATCACATCCACCTGCGGCATTCAATAAGGTGTTGGTTTTGGCTGGTCCCGGTAATAATGGCGGTGATGGGTTGGTAGCCGCCAGACATTTGAAATTCTTTGGATACACCCCCACAATATACTATCCAAAAAGGCCCAACAGACCTATCTACAATGGCTTGTATACTCAGCTAAGTAATCTTAAGGTCCCCTTTGTGGACGACGTGGAGACCGCCATGTCGGAATCAGATCAGATTGTGGATGCCTTGTTTGGATTCTCGTTCAAACCGCCTATCAGGGAGCCATTTGTGAATGTAATACAGCTTCTCGAGAAAACTGACAAGCCTGTGACTTCAATTGATATTCCTAGTTCGTGGGATGTCGATCAAGGCAAACCGGCAACAGGAGAACTGGGATCCAATTTCGAGCCCGAGGTTCTAATAAGCTTGACCGCTCCCAAGCCTGCTGCGAAGTTGTTTGCTGGGAAAAGGCATTTCTTGGGCGGCCGATTTGTATCTGAGGAGGTTGCACAGAAATGGGGGTTTAAAATACCGGAATTTCCTGACACAGATCAGGCAAGTCTTGCAGTGCTGGTCATCCTTGACCTCTGTTTATGTTTGCGTACACTACTTACATTCTAGATTGCTGAGCTCCCTGTGGAAGCTGAAAGAAAACATTAGATCTAGAAAAAAAATTTCATTGCCCATATTAAATATGCACACACAACTTAAATGCCTAAAAGGCAAGGTGATACCTGACAACCGTGCCAACACCATAATAACAAATCAAGATCCACAAACCATTTACGTTCATAAAAACACACACAAATAATGACTGACGATAGCGTCCACAAATCTCGAAGAGCAACACGGAAAACGAGAGAGCAAATTTAACGTGCCAAAAAAAGCAACAACATATCATTCCTCATCAGAGTCGACCAGCTCGCCACTGAGCTCGATATCACCATGTAATGGTCCGTCATAATGCTCGTCAGCTTCAAACAAACCATCACCATCAGTCTGTCGAATAAAGCAAGTCAAACCCAGTGCCATGCCAAAGATAGTAATGAATGCCAGAAACACTGCTCTAGGCTGGAATGCAACTGTATATGCATAGATGCTAGAGTATATCAAAGGAGCTATGATGCTTGCCAAACTATGAAGTAAAGACAAGGCCCCTAACACCGCACCAATGTTGTCCCGAGGAACATGTTTCGTCAGCGTTGACTGCAAAGTTGGGGATGCAATACCACCAACAGCACCAATACACGCAAAGAAAGTAAACTGAATCCCGCTTCTGGCTATGGAAAATCCAAAATACGCCAAAATTTCAACGAGACAAGTGATTCTGACGAGAAAAATGTCTGTCTTTGTGGCACCAAACGGAGAATCAGCAAGCGGATCAAGCTTCTTCAATTTCTTAAGCACAAGAGGTAAACAGACGACAAGAATCACCGCCCTAAAAGTACCAGTTGTTGACATGAACAATCCAGTCTCAACGCTGGTCCAACCAAACTCGAGCTTTGAGTATAACAACACAATCATCATAGCTCCAACTCCTGAGCCTAAAAGGATTGTATCGATAGAGGCTAACACAGCGATGTTCTTCTTTATAGAAGGTCTGGTACCATCGTTCGGTCTCAGTACCTTCAGCGGCTCCAAAAAATTCAATTTGTTCAGCTTATCACGCCAGCTGTATGATCTATCATTATCAACAACGCGATTGATGCGATGAATTTCCTGTGCTTCTGCACGGCGTCCGGCCGACAATGATTCAGGTAACACAAACATCAGGAACAATGAAAATAATAAGATCAGGCACAGATTTGCATACAAGATTGATACTGGATTACCTGTCGCGCGTACAAGATAACCCGCTAAAGCGGGCCCAATTGCCAGACCACTAAACAAGCAGGCATGAAATAACCCAAACGCAGCGGCACGTCTTTCAGGAGGAGTGCAATCTGTAGCATAGGCATGAGCTGAACTCATCACTATCGTGACTCCCCCAGTGATTCCTTCGAAGAAGGCAGCCACTATAAACCACCGATAAGCATAATCACTAGACGACTTTGCAGCGAAGATAAGGATGATGTAAGAGATGAAAGGGCCTATGCAACTGAATGCTAAAACTGGCACACGACCAACTCTATCAGAAATTGCTCCTAGTTTGGGAGCAATCACAGCACCAAGAATACCTGTGATTAAACTGATAACCATCTGGAGCTTAGAAACCAGAGCGTGGACCTCTGGTGATTGACAGGTGTGACCCATGTCCAGTTTGTCTTCTCTTGCTATACCTTGTTCCGCATAGAAGCTTCTGCATACTAAATCGACGAATAGATCTAGTTTGGGTGCGATAAGTCTGTAGGTGTATTAGTACGGACGCCACTACCAGTAACGAAGATCACTTACCCTCCGACGCTAACGGTGATCAAAAAGAATCCAGGCAGGATAAAATAAACCTAGCATTGCTTGTTAAAAACCAACCTTTGTGCGTTCTCCTAAAGAAAGCTTACAGACGGAGTTCTGTACCAGGGCAGGCTTGTCAGGCCAGAAGGCAAAGGGTTCGAAGGCGGAACTCGTCTGCGCTGTGGATCATCCGACAATGAACCACTAACACGGACACGACTACTGTGACCCTTTCCTTTGCGAGATGGTCGAATACGTTCCCTATAGCATCCTTAGTTAGTTCTCTTGTCAAAGTCCGCATTTCTGACAGCGCAGTACTTACGATGGATGTTGCACCTCATATGGTAACTCTTGTTCAACACGGATACCGGCCTCTTCCTCCAAGAGCTCCGTGAACACGCTGGTGTCAGCCATATCTGTAGATCAGAAACGGAGTATGCCTGGTACCAAACTATCTAACGACGACTAGTATGACGACGACCAAACACGCTCTGAGGATGAAGGGATCCAGAGGTCAACAGTAACGACTAGACAGGCGATCGTCATCACGCTTCGGGCAACGAAGCTTATCTCCCGATACGTGTTGTGCTTGCGCCGCGGCGGTACGTGCGACAGGCAGCAGCTGTCAGCCTTGGATATCAAAAGATATCATTTAGCCGCAGTTGCGTCTTGGAACAGTGCTCACGTTATATCTCATTGTACACCCCAGCCGTAACTAAACGGGAGCGATGAGCCAGTCAACGAGACTTCGGTAACGCTCAAGTAGCACCTTGTTCAAGATGTATCAGCAGCCATGCGATAATACACCGACGCGCTGAGAGATGTGTGGTCGGTATGCAATGGGAATGGTAGTAGTATAAGAAACTATATTGAGAGGTGACGGCAGAGCTGACAGCCAAGACTCTAGGGCAGCTGCGCGATCAAATTAGACACGACGGCATTGTTCTAGACGAGTTTTCAGACGACGATTCGAACGTTCAGTACTATCCAACGTAAGTAGAAGTTGTAAGAACATTGGTTTGTTGGGAGCGTAGAGATCTCACCGACAGAAACAATGTTCATATTACTACAACCGAACCAGTCTTATATCAACGGGATACCAATAGCTTGGCGAGAACTTTGAAGCCCATGATGTGGTGCTTCCAGCCAATGTGGGCCAAAGAAATTGACAAGCGTCAGCCGTAAGTTTGTTACATAAGTTTTGAACCATAGCAGACTATAATGCTCCAGGAAGTTCAATGCCCGGAGCGACAACCTGACGTCTCCGCTGTGGTCGGCTGCGTTCAAGCATGGACACCGGTGTGTTGTGCCCGCCCAGCAGTATTATGAATGGATGAAGCTCCCGGAATCGAGAAATTCAACGAAAACTACGGGAGAACCGTACTCCGTTCGGCCCAAGAATTCGTCCGAGATCCTGTATTTGGCAGGCTTGTACAGCGTATCGCACATGGAGAATAAGCAAGCCAAGCAAGCCAGCTCGGAACTGTCTGAAAACAGGCAGATTGATACAGTGACTGTATACTCATTTGCTATTGTCACTACGTCCGCTACAGAAAGCCTGAGCTTTCTTCACCCGCGCATGCCTATGGTATTATCCCCCGGGACACAAGCGTTCGACAATTGGCTGGATCCTAAATATCCAGCCGAGAAGCTCCCTACTCACAATATCGATAATGAAATTGCAGAGCATATTACGTGCTCGAAGGCGGACATATATCTGTCGGGACCAAAATCGGGCCAGAAAGTTGTTGAGCATGCTAAGCTGGACTCGTTCTTCAATGAGAAGAGGTCCAACTCTGACACTCAGCCCGCACACAAAAAGCTCAAAACTGCGCCAGCCGAGGCTCATGCTAGTACTAAAGCTTGTGATCTGGAAGATCGAGAACATTTTATAAAGACCGAAGAGAGCTTAAATTCTTCGATCTCTCCTACGAAGGCTCTAACTGCGGTCTCGCCGAAGGTCTCACCAGTCACCACGCCGGTAAAGCCTAAACTCAGTCCATCGAAAGCCACGGATGCTCAGTCATCTAAAATTACTAGTTTTTTCAAGAAAAAATAGATAAAATGGCTGGTAATATTTGTATTTCGTAGATTACCTGGAGGACCCACGTGATAGTCTTTACCCCAGATTCTATTCCTGCCGACTGACGCTACCGCCGCACAGGTTTGCAAGCCTCGGCTTTACACTCCACTTATTTAGTAGTCAAGTTTTGATCCGTCTTTTTAAGACTCCACGACCTCAGTTTAGTCTTCCAAAATTACGATAGCCTAGTCAAAATTTTGGACAATGCCGCCTTCACCTTACCAATCCAGCGTATTTAAAGACGGCTTGTTTAATGGCAAGGTCGCGTTTGTCACAGGTGGAGCCGTACGTTGCCGATGATTATGGAGCTGGACCTGGACCTGGCTAATGGATACATCATATAGGGAACAATTTGTCGCAGGCAGGTTGAGGCACTGGTAACACTGGGTGCAAATGCCGTCATTCTCGGCCGCAAGAAAGAAGTAACCGAGAAAGCTGCTGCTGAGATCAGCCAGATCAGACCCGGCGCGAAAGTGCTCGGATTAGCTTGTGATGTGCGTGATGTCAAGTCGCTACAAGAAGCAGTCAAAACAACTGTTACTCAGCTCAGTCGTATTGATTTTGTAATCTGTGGTGCAGCTGGCAACTTTTTAGCTGACATACGACACTTGTCGGCCAATGCTTTCAAGACTGTGATCGACATCGATCTCCTCGGCAGTTTCAATACCATCAAAGCATGCCAGGACGAACTAGTCAAGAACAAAGGTTCAGTTATATTTGTTTCGGCTACATTACATTATACTGGTACGCCGTTTCAGGCGCATGTAAGTGCTGCTAAGGCCGGCGTTGATGCGTTGAGCAATGTGTTGGCGGTTGAGCTTGGCCCGTTCGGTGTGCGGTCAAACGTAATCGCGCCAGGCCCAATCGGCGGTACTGAAGGCATGGAGCGACTACTTCCCAAGGAATTCTCTGCAAACTACAAAAAGAACTTACCTCTACAAAGAATGGGATCTATTGATGATATTGCGAATGCGACCGTTTACTTGTTCTCCGACGCTGCTACATACGTTAGTGGAACTGCCCATGTTGTGGATGGAGCCAGTTGGCATCGGTCTCAGTCCCAGGTCCCTTATCCTGAAGCGCTTCTATCCGACAACTTTTCATTCACTGCGAAAGGAGGCAAGGGCTCTAAGCTCTAAATCAAACCCATTTCCGAATATGAATACTAAGACAATGTCGTATCTGTATTATAATATTATACAAAAAGGTGTTCGATCCAATCTTAACATTTCGATCTGCGCAATCAAATATAATTCACCTATGGAAAACTAAAAATAAACAAAATAAAATCACAAAAATGACATAGAAATGACTCGAAAACTTAACGCCCTCGTACAAATAATATTACAAATATGGTGACTTCCGATTGAATTTCATGCATAGGTCACTTCATCTTTTTACCTCCGCCAAAGGCAATTGCAATTTTCTTGGTAAAGCTTTTTTTGACGGAGCTCCCAGATGGCTTTTTGTCCTTCTTCTCGGTAGATTTTTTGCGCTTCATTGAAAGTTTACCGAGCTCATCATCTTCCTCATCTTGCTTTTCCTCCAGCCTTCGCCGTTTCTCGCCCAATGCTTTTAGCGAAGTTAAGGATTCTGGCTCGCTCTGAGTAACCTCTGACTCATTGGCAAGGTTCTTTGGATCAGGTTGAGTAGCAACAGACTCGGCCGCTACGGCTGGCTCTGAACTGATTTCTTTGTCATCCGCTTTTGGATCATCTAAAGAGACTTCCTTCTCTACTTCGCTGCCGCCAAGGATTGCCAAAGGTAGATCTTCTTGCTGATCAGACCGGTCGTTCTGATCGACCTCATCATCAGACGTATTGAAGTATTCATCCTCCAGGGCCTCCATACTCCACCTGTTCAACTTACTCAGCTCTCGCTGATCGGCTCCATTACCAACCGGCTCGTCAATCAAGCCCTGATAGGTCGTGAAAAGAGTACGTACAGTTTCAAATTGTACTAATTTTTCCAGCGTGTCCTTGTAGTTACTCACAATGTGGATGATAACTGACTTCAGGTTGCGCTCGTAATCTAACTTATCACATGACATGCATATAAATTCGAAAAACTCTAAACAAGCAGAGTTCAGTAAATTGTTGAGACTTCCTACTTCGAGAAAAAGGTCAACGATTGGTTTGAACAGTTTGCATTTCATAATGTGCCGGTAGTAGAACTCATCGTTGGTGCTCAAACACTGCCGAAAACATCGCAATACTGATAACCGTAACCCTTTGTTCCTTTTGCAAGAAAATAAATAGGATATCTTGATGAGAATTTTCGATTCAATAAAGAATGATCGAGCACGGTAACCGTGAGATTTAATAAACGCGCAGATGAGATCACACAAACAAGTGAAAACTGTCACCTCTCTCGGCGTCAAATGTTTGAAATCTTTCGTTTCGTCTATATCCGTGAGAACTTTGAACAGTCGCCAAACAGAGCGACCATAGAATGCATCCATGAACATCTCAACTTCGGGGTCATTCGCCCTCTGCCGCATAAGCAATTCAGACGACTTTAGCAGCATGTCCATTGGCTGTCCACTTAAAGGATCCAGTAAAATCTGGATTGCTTCGGATATTTGTGACGTCACACCGAAATCTGGCTCGGATAGAAGCAAGTCGACAAGTGTATCGATGATCGTACTGCTGTCTCCCCTAGCCTTCAGAACAACGGTACGCACTAGAGAAGGCTCATGGTCTATGATTGCCAGGATAAGCTCTGTCCCGGCTGTACGCATGGCAGGAATATCATCCTTAAGCGCAAACTCGATGACATCAAACAGGTGTTTGTCAATAAAATTTGTGTACATAAATGACCGCTGCGCCGGCTGGACGTTTTTGGCAGTCAAGCAGAACTGATGGATGAATTTGACCGCGTCCCGTTTGCTATTGATGTCATGTTTTACAGCGGTTGGCTTCTTTGATTCAACTGTGTCCGCATTGTCTTTACTCTCGTTTTCTTGCGTCAAAATGTTTGTCGTATCTGCAGTCGTGTCCGGTGATACCTCCCGCTCGGGTTCATCCTTGAAAATCTGAAACAATGAGTCAATAAAGTCATCATCGTTCTGCAAAAAGCTAATCACGTCAACTTGATAGAAGTAAATCATTGAAGAGAGCATGGAGAACGTTGGATCATCCAGCAATCTAGCCAAAACAACATCTTTGAGATACTGCAGCCTGAAAATGTACTTTATTTTGTTTCGAATATCATCATCTGGAATTGGCACAACTTCTCTGAACCGGGATTCGTCTGAAATGTACTCTCTGTGATTTGCTCGATGTGTAGGAAATTCGGGGTCGTATTCCAAAATGCCAACAACCCCAATGATATACTCGTCGAGGATGATTTGCTCCAACAATGAGTTGTCATTCATCAAAATGATCAGCTTCATGATGCGACAAAGGGCATGGAGATCCTGCAATGACTCCAGATCCTCCGCTACGGCAAGCAGCGGAATAAGCTTCGCGATGTAGTTAACTTCCTGAATATACGATGTGACTGTGTCCCGTCCAAACTGTGTATGTGATGCAACTGTGAGAGCACGTTCTATTTCCGCTAATGTGCCCAAAGACGGTTCGTTTGGTAATGCAATAGAACCAGTCGAAACGCTGACATCGTCTTCTGATCGACTGTCCGTGGCTTCTAAATGCTGCTGCACTTCGGTTATAAAATTCCTATGAGTGTGAGTCACAGCTCCATCCTCATAAGAAAAGAAGGACGGTTTGAAACTTACCAGATTGTAGCACATCCATCATCTTCCTGGAAGCTTAGTGCCAAATCAGTCTCGTCAGGATCAGTCCAGACGATCAGAGTATTTTGTTGCTTCTGATATATAATTTCTTTGTAGATCTTTGCTTCAAGAAGAACCTTTTCTGCGTCTTCTTCGCTACGCACGAGTATGTATGCCTCATCCTAATCGAAGTTACGTTAGCCAATTGATCCGAATCTAGCATGTAAACATTGGCGAATGTCCAGTTCAAGGCCATGCGTCATCAACCATAAACTCAGTTAAACGTACATCTACAACATCACCAGTACAAAAACCAGTGCCTCTGTCATGCCATGTCGTCACCTGGAGCTCGTAGACCTTTACCCGCCGAGGCGTGGATGGTCCATCAAACGACATCGAGGAGACCACCAACACAGCAAACGCAGCCCTGCCAGATCGGCGGTGACTAGCACAAGACCACCAGGTCCAAAATCCTAAGAAAGGCACACAGAGATGACAGATCTCGTTTTGGAACGGCTAGCATCAAACGCCCTCTGTTACAACTGGGTGTATAAACAAGCAGACCTCTTCTCTTGCTCCAAGACCCACAAACGGTAGCAACCACCAACTCTCGTATGCAAAAGAAGGAATTGCTATACAGGTATAGGAGACGATTCTCGCGATTCGTGAATGGATCTGATTTGTTGATCGAGATGGAATTCGGTACCAGCTCGGTAACGGCCTGTTGGATTTAAAAAGCTGTCGGCCCTGAGACGCGCGCGATGATGTTATTTTTTGACGATGAGGGCACGTGCCGCTTTCGGAAGTTGGGGTGGTTGTACTGTTGTCGCAGTGGTTGGGTTGCGTTAATAACGGGGTTTGTACTAAAGCGCTTATCATCCTTATTGGTTCATTCGTGAACACTCATCGACCCTTCTTGGAGCTACCCGACTAAAAAAAAAATAGCTGGAATATAGCAGTTCCGGTGTATGTTAAAAGACTTGGCCTACTGTTTTAGTGCATGTGAATTGTCCGAGGCGCGCCGTTGCTCTATTGTACGGCAAACGCGACCGTCGCGTTACATGTATAATCGATCTCACCAGCAATCGCTCTGCACTCATATGAACGTGCAGTAGCGATACGGGAAGGCGGACTAAGGTCTTGCACGATATAAGGTCAATCTCACTAATGCATACGTCTGGCTCTTTTTCCATCTCAGTCGAGCGTGTCTATTCAGTACGCACGTAAACGTCCAAAGCTTCTGATTGAGACTCACCTGTTGGCAGTAGATAAGACTGGGCAGATGTATACTGAACGAGTACAGTCACTTGGCCCAGACAGGAGGTACTAATGAGCGCCGAGAAATCAACTGGCTAGCTGTACGATAAGCGATAATTTTGGCATGCAGCGGCCTTCCTGTCCCATGTAAGCGTAGGCGACACATGTCCGCTAAATATGGTTTCTTGTAGCCGTAGTACACGTGCGAATAGGACGGACAGGTTTCAATACTGAAACGTCAACTAGTTCCCAAACTATCACAGCTCTTGTAATAGATCTGTACGACTCACGTGATTGAAAAACACGCACCATGCAATTCAAAGTTCTCGGCTACTAGGACTGCGGCTGCTCTGTTACAGTTCTGAAGCATCAAGTTCAACAACACGTGGATGGCACAGATTGGATGCTTTACAAGCCCGTCGCTACGGAGGTATACTTGGTCAAGATTTCTGACAAGAGGCTTTAGAACTTTTGTCCTATTCTAGTTCTAGCGGTGGCGTTTCTGAAAGCTCGTTTATGTAATTACGTCGGCTCTTCAGGCGCTTCGACTAACATACCAAGATGAGACACGTAATTCGAGCATATCAGGCCGTATGCAGCATCAGACAAGACGGCATAGGAGAATTAGCTATACCTATAGCCTGGTGTTGTGTCCTAGAATAACCTTCTTACAGACGTCTGAGCGCCTTCTACTGCCACATATCCTTCGTGAATTGAGGCTAGCGACTATACCTCCGCAGAACACTTCACTTGATTAGGAGTCAAAGAGCTGTTACGTATACCAATTAGATAGTAGCACTATAACTAAAGCTATATGAGGGGGTAAACTTTACCCTCAAAACGCAGCACCTTCTACTTGACTGCTCAATATATATAGCTGGCTTTTAAGAATTTTCAGGATCAAATGCTGTCAAACTCTAGCCGTACTCAGTAGATCAGCATAAGTCTACCCGCTTAACAAAAATGATTCACGTCTCAAACTTGTTTGATAAACAGAGTACAGCCATCAAAGTAATTATCTTTGTAGGAGCCGGCATTGTAGGACTGAGTATCATTGCTGGGATATGCTGGTGGAGAATCAGAGTCTACCGAAACCAGAGAAAATCAGCAGCTAATCTGCTGTCGGAAGGCACTGGCAAGGAAGTGCGTTATCCAGAAGTAAATTCTGGCATTTATTGAGCTAACTAACTCCTAGGTTTTGAGCCCCTCGCGAACGTTCACGACATCTACCTCGATGTCGTCCTGGTCGATTCCTGCGGTGCCCAAGCGCGCAGCTTGTTTTGAACTGAAAAGCTCTGATTATGCACAAAGCAGTACTAGCGCTGGAGATTCAGTGGAGTCATTGTTTGGCGTCAGGGCTCTTGAATCAGGAGTCTATGGCGGTGTGGTACAGCCTAACGTCATATGCCACCTCGACCATATAGACCCGGATCTTCAGTTTACCGATAACTACGTCTACAACCACACCGAAGTAAAGATGGTTTAACAGACTCTCGCCTGCATTATCAGGCAAAAGAAAAAGTCAGAGGTTTATAATTGTACCGTCTCTACGACCCCGTCTGTCGCTCCGGATTGCTGGCTGCGGTCATGGTAATCAACGGTTCCAAATACTAAACGATCCCAAAAGTCGAAATTCCCCTCGTACTAGCTGTGACCGGATTTCTAAAAATTCTTTCTAGACTTGATGGTGAGTATATATATCCGAGGACAGTATCGTTCTGTTTGATTACGGCTGGGCATCAATTAGAGACGCTTCAAACACATCTGCTGCCACGCTTCAATGTAAAGCACAGGTCCAGCTGAAAATTCCGTTCAGTAAAATCAAGAAATATATAAATAAGCAAGGCAGAGTTTCCTTGAATCTAAAAACAAAACATGTAGACTGGTATCCAACAGGAACTTTAGACTGTGGGGGCTCGTAACGTAGCATACTACGCCAGACCTCTCAATGCACCTAGTAAGGCTTTGCACCAATGAAAAAGCTGAAGCGTCAAATGCCCACTGCCTATTTCCGCTCTGCAGCAGTTAATGCTACTGCGATCACCAATCGGTCTGATCTAGCTAGATAGCGGAGTTGGTTATCGAGTCCGCCGCCGCCTGACCGCAATAGTAGGGCATAACATCATCAGTCACATACTGCGCAGTTTATCTATCCTTTTACCCCGTGAAATAACTACAAGGCAGCAGCAACCAAGTGCATTGCAGCCGGTGTAAGTGCCGCTCAGTCTCGCGCTTTACGGGCCTGACAATCATTTAACTCTCTTCACATATGTAAACACGGTGAACCCTTGGGCGGCCAGTGTACCCTTTGTGCTGTGATAAGCGTACGTACGTCTCTACCGAGTACCGACACTCCCGTCATCTTAATCTTCTTGATTTATCCAAGAGTTGACGGTGCCGAGGAGACGTCAAAAGGACGGTTCCAGACATCTTTGGTCTCTCAGTTGTGCTTGGCTGTTCGTATCTCAGCGCTATCTGTAAGCAACAACAAAGAAAACGTGAGAACGGAAAACACCGAGTGAACGAGAAACTGATAGAGCTGGGCTAAATTCGCTAACGGAACAACCCGGCTGTCGGCAGCACCGGCACGGACAGTACCGGCACGGACAGTACCTAATTTTTCTGTCTTCGTTCAAGTACTCTCATTACCACAACACCGAGACAGGCTGTTTGAAGACTGAGTGGTGCGATTTCTCTTACTACGCAGACGTACTATCCTGAAGGCCGACGAGAGCCTGACGATATACACAATCTGTCTCGTCCTCGACTCGAGTCAGGTGTGCCGCCCACACATCTAAAGCACCGTATCAACTTTAAAGCGAATTTAGATGAAAAAGGATTACCGCGTGAGGTAAGCCGACAAGCTAGAACATAGAGCCAGACCACTGTGATTGCAAGAGTGATGATATTGATGACAAAAGTTACCGCCGTGCTTGAAAAAAAAATCAATTAGCCGTGACTGAAAGGCTAGAGCCGAGGAGAGAGCGCGCGGAAAGCGCATGTTGCAAGTACAACGGCTGGCCTACAGAAGATTAGGATCACCGGGGTCGAAAACTAAACCGATTACCGTTGAGACTTTCGTGCCGCAACGCTGCAGACTAAACCAAAGAAATTGCGTCAATCGACGAAAAGAAACCATATAAACTGTACTGAACGGCGGTCACATTATAAGCAGCTGTGCTCTTTTTATTGATAACCAAATCAGCTCCGAAATCAGTCTTAGTTCCGCGTATGATGCATGGTCAAGTGTTGCGATTAAACTTCATTAGTCTGATTGTTCAACACGATGCAGCTTAAACGTGATAGCTGATAGCTCTCAGGTTATATCGCACTTCTAACTCACTATGACGTAGACCAGATACGTCTTAATCTACAGCCAAAAAAAAAAAAAAAACTCCGGGCTGACCGATCCGATAAGTGATAGGCCTGATCGATCAACAACTGACTAGCCCCAGTTGTATCATCCCGTTTATCTAAAGAAAACGACCCTATCTACAAATTCTCGATATAGACCGCTAATCCAGAGATTATTTCCAGTTGGCCCACGGCGCAAGCGAGAGAGATGGCCTGGCTATACACCCAAAATGTCTTGCCCATATTATGTATGTCTATAAATTATGCTTGGAGTAGTAGTAGATCTTCCTGGGCCGCGTCTGCCGGTGAACTCACTTTCCAAAGAGGGGGCCAAGAAATCTTGAAGAGAGCGCCCGAATTTCCGATCTTCGCCGACTGTGGGACGTATGATATCGCTACTCACATGTCTTCTTGATCGTTCCGCCTCTTTGAACGATACTTGAAAGATTAATTGATGGTGATCGAACTCAATTGGCTAACTAATGTCACTGGCCAAGCTGGCTAGCGTTGTTCAACGAGGCTGCGGGTACTACGTACGGACTGCTGAAGTTCGTAATGCTGGGCTTGCTGATTTTCACAATTCACCGGAAAGACTGTGGCCGGTGCGGTGCGGTGTGCGCGAAATCCACAAGATTTGCCAACGGGGGAGAGAAATAGAGGTCCGTGGGCCGGCCGGCTGAGTTGGGCAAAACAGAATTGCTGACCGCATAAAGTTAAAAGTAGTCCCTTACACCTGATGATTTTCGTGTCTAAAGATTTACTTCATGGCGGGTTAAAACGTGTATATTGTTTTTTATAGTAGCCGTTGCTGCGTAGCCGGACTTCCTTGTCTCACATATGTTTCGTGCAATCAAATACTCTTTCGTAAATCACACACATACTCTCATACAACCTCACCTATCTCTTTGGTGGGGGTAGGGACAAACAGACGAGACAAATGCTGCAGTCCCAATCCCAGCCATGCATCCATCCGACAATTCGTATGTGGATGGAGACATATATGCAGGCGGCAACGTTTTAGACATTAAAGGAGTTATTATAAGAAATTACAAGTTACAGCGGCCGTTGGGGTATCAGGTACACATGTCAGCGGCAACTGCCGGCGTAGCTATCGCCAACCGGGACTTGAGCCAGCCTGGCCTTTTTGCGAGGAGCAGCAGCAGCAGCAGCAGCTAGAGAGACGGCCAGTGTCAGCAGTGAACGACAGCAAATAAATCGTGATCGTTAAGTTTGTACGGAGCACATAACTGTCTGAATCGACTAGTCTGCTTGCAAAGAGAAAAGGACATCAGTTTTGTGTATTGCAAAAAGGTGACCTGTCGATAGGCGAGACCCTTGCATATGGTGCGTGACAGGCTACTCTATCAGGAGCTAAAACGCAGACGCGCAATAAGCTAATCGATTTGTTGGGCATATATATTGCTGCTGCCTAATTCCTTGAGTGTGCACGTGAAATCGCCTGCAAAGTTACTCTGGCTCAAAATTTGTTGTTGATCCGTAGAGGGCATTTAGATTTTTTAACTGCACCGGATAGGCAATGTAACTGTTTTAAACCAAGCAGGTGGAGCTTGAAGGCTAGATAGAGCGCTTTTAGTACTAAACGGCTCGTTTGCTTACTGAGAGATCATCTCCACCAAGCTGACACAGTACGCAGGACAGCCGCCGTGGGCAAATAAGCAATCCAGCGCCGAACCGAGCGAGCCCGCAATGAGCCGGACGAACACACAACCGTGCGTTGCTCAAAGCCGACTGTCAAACTCCATCCACTAGGCCCAATTCATTTACTTTCTTGGCAAAGTTTTTGACAATCATCGTCCGGTTTATCTCTCGGGGACGTGATGGGAGCATACATGTGGGACAGGCGTGCCGAAGGAGACAACGACAAGGGTTGCACTGGCATTTATCGTCCATCGTTATCAACCACATCCGCCCGGTGGAATTGAAGATAACTTAGTGTTGATTAACTTTGTACAGGATTTAATCACTCACAACTCGTCTCTGGTACCCTTCCTGCAACGTTATCATCAGGGTGAGAGAGAGCAAGAGATTGGAGGAGAGCACCTTCCTGCCCGACGGTGTTCCCCTCATCTTTGGTTGACGTTGTACGCTGTCAATTGAGTTAAACTTTCTTGTTCGGCTGTTCATTGGAGGCATTATTTTTCGTGCATTGTTACAAACCTGAACGGATTCTAGTAGATTTGTAGAGCCGGCCCACATTGTCTCGCAGGTCCTCATCGTAGGTATTTCGAGGCTCATTTTTGTCTCTGCTCACAGGCCAGCCTGCCTGCCTGCCTGCTAAAGGCTATTTGGGTCACGCCCTACGTGCGAATGACAGAAGGATGACGCATTTATGCAGTCGACATATCTGACCATGCACCAAACGCCTAGCTTTGGCCCCTGTAGAGCACGGCGGTGTTTGCTTCAAAGGTAACAACAACACCGGTGCCGTCGCGGAGTAACAACCGGCGGACACGTACAGGATACGCTGGCTATCATTGCTCAGCTGGGGAATCTCTCACTTAGTGTGGAGCTATGCCACTGTCCCTCTTCAATGCGTCTATCAGTTGGCGACTAGTGGGTGGGGTGGGGGGGGGGAGGGAGGGAGGCTGGGAGGGAAGCGGCCTTCGGATGACTTTAGTTGGTCGTCTCATAATTCAGCTTTAGCGTGTATGCTTTTTAGAACCAAAAGTAAATAAATAGCCGTATGCCCCATATGCGTGGGAATATACATATATATACATATATGCTCTGGCCCATCGTTCGCTATCATATGTTTTATCTACGCTAGCCTCTCAATTGCTCGCTAGAATTACGTGCCATATTCGAAGCCTGGCCCATCATCGGACCACTGGCCCACTTCACGCATATACGCACTGCATAAGCGCTGCACATTGCTGCTCCGTCACAAAATCACAGAGGGGAGCTAGCCAAAACAAAATTGCAGCTTGCGATAGATCTACTTCTTCTTAGGAGTCTCGCGGTCCAGCCAGATTGCCAATCTGTCTTTATTTGCTCAGCATTGTTTCCTTGCAAACAAGCTTCCCCGACAGGAGCGCCAAACAAGTTCTCGTGAAAGTGTGAAAGTCGCCGTCGACCACGCACCGCCGAAAAAAAAAGCACAGGCCCCGGACCGGACCACACCCGTACAAAAGAACCCGCCTTTCTTTTCTTCGAGTTCACATTCGCAGCACGTCAACCCTGCACGACCGTAAAAGCCTCGGGCAAGCTATCAAATTCCACCTCTCGCGTGGGTTGAGCGCGCCCCTCAAACTTAAGCATCTTGCACATCCGTTCTGTTCGCTCGCCGTTAAAGACCTGCTGGTTTCCCAGTCTTGACTGCTGCTCTGCTCTGCCTCTGGTCCTTGTGCTGTCAAAACAGTTTTTTTTTGTGATTCGGGCTTCATCTACAGCCGATCAGACCATACATAGCCCTCGCTCGCTTCTGGACAGATACGCACTTCGGTTGCGCCTCAAATAGTAAGGCCGTGCGGATTTCAGCACTCACTCAATTGTCTAAGAGACGAGAACACATAAAGTCGAGATCATCAAACCCCGGTCTAGATCAGATTCGGTCCGGACTATATTTAACCTCGGCTATTATCAAAGCCCTGTCGTACGATTTATCGCTTGGAAAACCCAGCACTCCAAATTTATCGACCCAGCGCCGCTCGCTCGCCTGCTTCGGACTGAAACTTTTTTTTTTTTTTGGCGGGAAGCATTACAGTGCGGTTTGAGCCAGACAGAGCTTAGGCGTGGAACTCTGCTGCTGACTGGTCAATTCTTTCAGAATCTCATTTCTGCACACACACACACACACACACACGTGCATTTGTGGATCCAATTATCTTTGTCTCGTGGTCCGTTCGGATATTTTTTGTTTTTTTTTTTTGCTTAGATCCACCTCTCGCTGACATGTCTGCTGCACCTTACGAGGTAATCATTGTCGGTGCCGGTATTGTGGGAGCCTCGCTAGCGGCAACGCTTGGGAAACAAGGAAGGCGGGTACTAGTCATAGGTAAGTCGTGACACGTCCGGGGTCTTCACCACGCTTGTTCGAGCCATGCTGCTGCACACTCTCAGACCGGGAAGCTTGATAATTGTCGGTCGGTCGGTCGTCGTCGTCGGCTGGTTTGGGTTGTTGATGCGCTGGTTCGCAAGCTGTCGTCGGCTCGGGGGCGCAGAGATTCTCGCTGCTGTTGAATGCTGTGCTAACGATCTAGAACGAGATTTAGCGGTTCCAGATCGGATAGTCGGTGAACTCCTGCAACCAGGTGGTGTGACTGCGCTCAAAAGACTCGGTCTACGTGACTGTCTGGACGGCATTGACGCGGTTGATGTGTACGGTTATTCAATCCTGTACCACGGCGAAACCGTGACGATTCAGTACGACTATGACAAGGAAAACCCCAAAATACAATATCAGGGACGCTCATTTCACCATGGGAGCTTCGTCAACAAACTAAGAGAAGCTGCCAAGAGTGCTCCGAAGTAAGTGCCTCGTTAGTATGCAGACATGAGCAACGGCTGACAGAAATAGTGTGACAGTACTAGAGGCCACAGTCAACGAGATTATTAGCGACGAGCAGACTGAGCAGATCCGTGGAATTCGTTGTACGAACAAGGCCACTGGCGAAAGCCAGTCGTATTTCAGTGATATAACCGTTGTTGCGGATGGCACGTTCTCCAAGTTCCGCAAAGACTACATATCAACGCCAGTAACGGTCAGATCACATTTTGTGGGGATCGTGTTGAGAGACGCGGTTATTCCGACTCCTAATCATGGCCATGTGATTTTGGGCGATCATGCGCCCATCTTGGTCTATCAAATTGGCGAACACGACACGAGAATGCTGGTAGACATACAAGGCAAATTACCGTCGAATGGTAACGGAGACCTCAAAGCGCATCTTGAGAAAGTGGTTCTTCCTGCAATCCCTCAGTCACTGATCCCATCGTTTCTAGAAGCTATGAAGTCTGAACGATTACGGTCTATGCCTAACTCTTATCTCCCACCTTCTTCTCGTACTACCCCGGGCTTGGTCGTACTTGGCGACGCCTATAACATGCGCCACCCATTGACAGGCGGCGGCATGACGGTGGCACTAAACGATGTGCTGTTGCTATCGAACCTGTTGGCGCCATCAGAAGTACCGAATTTGGCCGACGCAGAGATTGTGCAAGTAAAGCTGAACGAGTTTTACTGGAAACGGAAGTCCATGAGCACAGTCATCAACATACTGGCTCAAGCATTATACGCATTATTCGCTGCTGAGGATTCGAGACTTCGTCGACTGCAGACGGGTTGTTTCAGGTACTTCCAACTTGGCGGACTTCATGTCTCTGAACCCATCGGTCTCCTTGGTGGTACTGCACCGGTACCATTTATTCTCATCAACCATTTCTTTCAGGTTGCGTTTTACAGCATATACCTGATGTTCCAGAATGCGCCAGTCACTATGTATCCTATGCTTTTTATTGAAGCTATTTCTGTCATCATTAAGGCTTGTTCTGTTGTATTACCTGTGCTGTGGGCCGAATGGAGATGATGCGCTTTTGTTCTTTTTTTATACGACGACCTTCCAACTGTCTCGTCTTGCCGTGTGCACCTCACAATGCGATATGTATGCATATTATAATGACTTCTCCTTTACGACTTTTCCTTTGTCATTTTTTCTTTCTAGTTTTTATTGAATTTTTGAAAGTTCATCTGCCTGCGTGTTCAGACTTTGGCAATATCTTATTTGAGATGTTGCAGCTTATTCTTCATTTTTTTTTTTCAATAAGTATCATTCAGATCATTGACGGTGGAAATCGCAGATAAATCGGGCTTCTCTTTGGAACGGATCAATTTAATTTTCGAGTCTTTTTCTTTCAGATTTTTTTGGTACTGCTGTTCTATCTAAGTATGGTCTTTTGGCGTTTGTTTGTACACGTTTATGAGTTCTGTTATAAAGGGAGCATCAAAAGAAGCGTTCAAGCATATAATAATTCTTCTTTGTTTTTTGTTATTGCCGTCGTTGTCATCGTTAAGTTGCTAGCACGCAGTATGTCATTAAGAAGACAGGAATACGGTCAAGCTTCGCCATACGCTTGACGAGCCGGATTCCCAGCTTCGGTCATCGATCTGAATCTCGAGGCCGGCATGTCCATTCTTTATACTACACAGTCTGTCCCATCGTAGCCAGATATCGAGACCTACTTTAAGTCCGCCTCCTTTGCCGCTTGGCTCACCGAATACTTTGACAAACTGGTCCGCCGTTGTGCTCTTGGTGATGCCGAACGGTAAGAGATCATCGTTCACTGGCGCGTAAGATCTGTCCATTGCGTAGAACTCGAACGCATCCAACACGTACGTTACTAAAGCCATTAGTCTCAGCACGAGCGACAAAAGAAAAAAAGTAAAAAAAAGATGCCCGTTCTCACCGTTCTGCTTCCGTTCAAACATCATCGCGAGTCCGTACGAATGATACGTCAGGTACGTTGTACTCTTGCCGTACCGCTTAATAGTCGCAACTGCAGTGCTATCAAGTCCTGATCTGACTAGTTCTCGTCTGATGCTGTCGGTAAGCTCAAGCTCTGCATTCCCACTGTCAACCACTTGAGCACCCAGCAGCTTTATCAGGCCGTTTGGAGACGACGTTGGATCTCCAGCCATTTAGATCTGGTTGATCTCACTCGCTCTCTCACAGAGCCGGTAGTTTCAACGCACCGAGCAAATACTAAACAGAACACTGCGAGTCCATAGCACAGAACAAGAGTTTAATAAGTGCTAAAAGCTATTTGACCGCTTGGCTGGAAGAGAGAGAAAAAACCGGGAAACAAGCGCCCAAGCACGCAAGCTTGTCAAGCTGCAAGATCGTCGGTGGACTGTGCTTTGGGTTGTGGGTGTCGCGACACAGTAAAGCTGCTTCGCGTCATGGTGAGTGGGAATTACGCATATTAGAACTCCGGCTACCGCTAGTTTCACCCGCTGGCTCTCATATTAAGGGCCATTAGCCAGCGAACATTCTGAGCAATAAGCGAGGTTTCTAGGTTGGTGCGGCATATATATATATATATTCATATTAGCTTGATATGGACGAGGCAGAACGTGGGATCACGTTGGAACGAGGTACGCACTACGGGAACATGGCAAAAGGCGCCTTGCACGGATTCTAACACCATACAGGGTTGGTCAGAGGCAGTGGTACCGTCCATTCGGTTAATCCTGCTGTGAGTGGATCGAGTTGGCATTGTTTGTGTTTGACATGGCGGTTCTAACGCTAGCAATAGCTTTTGATTGAAAAAATCATTCGTGAGAGGATACTCGAGTCAATGTACTGGAAAGAGCAATGTGTCTTTCTAAACGGTGAGTGTTTAGCTACAGCTTCTTTTGCGTTTCGAATACTGATTAGAAGCTGCCTCTCTTTGCCGCAGGGCCGCAGAGTTGACCTACGTCGGTGGACAGTACGGTCTGCAGAGACCTACACCGTTCTTATGCCTGGCATTCAAAATGATTCAGATACATCCGGAGCGAGAAATCGTCTTGGAATATTTGGCTGCGGAGGATTTTAAGTAAGTGTAAAGATTTCTGCTGTTTGATGTCTTCACCAAGTGCTAATGCCAGGTACCTTCGAGCACTGGCGGCATTCTATATTCGTCTTATGTATCCAGCGGTGGAAGTGTATAGACTTTTGGAGCCGCTATTAGCAGACTACCACAAGCTCAAACTACGAAATATGAATGGATTCAAATTGACCTACATGGATGAGTTTGTCGACGATTTGCTCTCCCTGGAGCGAGTATGTGACATTGCATTACCACGCCTTCCCAAGAGGATAGTACTGGAGGATAACGAAGAGCTTGAACCGCGAGAGAGTGCACTAGGTAGCGAACTTGACAGTAGTAGTGACGAAGACGAAGAAGGCAGTAAAATGAACGGGGAAACGAATGATGAAGAAGGCAGTAAAATGAACGGGGAAACGAATGATGAAGAAGGCAGTAAAATGAACGGGGAAACGAATGATGAAGAAGGCAGTAAAATGAACGGGGAAACGAATGATGAAGAAGGCAGTAAAATGAACGGGGAAACGAATGATGAAGAAGGCAGTAAAATGAACGGGGAAACGAATGATGAAGCAAGAGGGTGAGTTTATCAATAATGGAGGGTGAGCGAGGTCTTGTACGATGGAATATGCTCTGGGGATAGAACAGACAGATATTGTAAATAGTTATATGCACGTTAAACCCTATATATTACAACATGAATGCGTCTCAGCTGAAAAAAAAATAACCTGTCTTATAAGCTTTCATAGCTGTTCTATTCTGCTTTCTTATTCTGCTTGCTCTTTGGTTGCGTAGCCCATGTCTTAGGCTTCTCCGGCAGTAAGCCAATCTACATCTAAGTCAGTATAAAGCCTTTACACAGACCACGCCAATAAGAGAAAAAGAGTTATAATACTTTTTCGAATATCCGCTGAACCGCATCCGTAGGCTGTGCGCCTACGCCGAGCCAGTACTTCGCTCTGTCGAAATCCAACTTGATTTCCTTGACCAGCTCTTCTTCCTTGCCGGTAAGAAAGCTGTTACCCTCGAGCTTTGGAACAGCATCGTATTCACCAATTACCTCGATAGGCAATCTTTTCACTCCGACACTATGATCACAAATGTCAGTCATGTGCATTATATCAGCCGGAACCCAACGCCACTTACTGGCTGTTCATGACTGCAATATTGTAAACTGGCCAATGCTTACGACCCATACGGGCCAGCCTTATCCGAACACCCATCTCAGCATGCAACTTGTCCGAGTCGGTATCCTCAAGTCGAGTCTGTAATCCGCACGAGCGACAGGGACACTGTTTTGCGTCCCCAAGTTTTTTCCATCGCAGAGCTCACGCACGTACAGTACAATCCCCTTTAAAACTACGGACTACTTTTTTTTAAGTACCAACACCTCGCTTCTTGCGTATGCCGCTGAGTCAGCTAGGGTCAGGGCTGGCTGCCACGGCGCCGAGACGCTGGGCATGCCCGGCAGCACAAATCGAGAAATCTCGGCAAAAATGCTGCGTTAAGCTAGGCACAGGTCCCGCCTGGCCTGCATGGGTGGTGGATCTCCATCATATTAACGACTCGTGGGCTGCCTTCTTCTTCCCCTCCATTAACACTTCCTGCAAGACCGTTTCCACGATTCCTCTAGCCGCCACTTTTTTTCCATTCAGATGGTACATTTCCTGGAATACACCAAACCCGGCCTCCCTTGTCTCGATGGCAGCACAGCATAAACATTCTACGGTAATGCAACAGTAGCCCTGGCACTTTCCTGATCAGCACTGCACATTTGCATTTGTTTCAGTCACCCTGCGGCATAAATACAGTATAAAAACTACATTACAGCCTCGTTTTCAGTTGGTTGTTCTCCTGCCGGCCTTCGTTTCATCGATCCTATTACTGTTCTCGCTCGGTCATGACGTTCCCGTCGTTTCACAAGAAGGCCGCAACATCGTCGTCGGCCGCGACTAGTCCGCCACCAAAGGCGCCAGTCTTGTCAGACTCATCCAAGGAATCCTCAGCAACCGTGTCTTCAAAAGATAATGCCGCGTCGTTGGCGGACGTACCCGCTAATTTCCAAGTTCCTAGCGTTAAGCTGTCTTCCAAGTACTCCAGCTCGACGTCCATTGTGCCGCTGAAGAGAACCACTATCGGCAAGGGCGCGACAGCTACCGTCAGAACCGTGCATCTAATTAGAGACCATTCCAAGATTTATGCTGTCAAGGAGTTCTTCAAAACAAATCACGACGACAGCGAGAACGAGTACGTTAGCAGGTTGGCCACCGAGTTCGCCATCTCCAAGAGGCTTAATCATCCGAACGTGGTGCACACAGAAGAGCTCTGTCTGGGCCACCATCACCGGTGGTGTCATGTCATGGAATTTTGTGCTGCCGGTGATCTTTTTGCCCTTATCAAGTCGCTTCCAGAGCCGATGCCGACTCGCGAACGGAACTGCCTATTCAAGCAGTTGCTGCGTGGCGTATCCTACCTTCATGCACAGGGGATCGCCCATCGCGATATCAAACCAGAGAACCTCCTGATGACGCCTGATGGAACTTTGAAGATCACTGATTTTGGCGTCTCGCACATAGTGCAAGAATCCGTACCGGATGGGCCGGTGAAGCTCTGCCGGACAGCTTGCGGATCGGAACCATACATGTCTCCTGAAGTACTACGCTGCCAGCAAGAACCCGCTTTCTACGACGCACGCAAGCTTGACGTGTGGTCCTGTGCAATGGTGTACTTTTGCATGACCTATGGCCAGATGATATTCTCACGAGCGGACGAGTCTGATCCGCTATTCAACAAGTTCCTAGCGACTTTGCAAAAATTCCGCTCGGAACATCCCGATGCAGATTTCTCTTCACCAGACTGCCTGGAGCTGCCCAAACTGCGTGCCCTGGCGGCATACACTCAATCTTGCAGGCGGATGATATTACGAATGATCGAACCGGACCCAGACCGGCGCTGCACAGCAGCCGAGGCTTTGAATGACTGTTTCATCAGTCGAGCTGAAGTATGCTGTTTCACGACGACTGGTGATCAGAAGAACCCCGTCGGTAAAGTCGATACATCCGACAGCATCTCGTGCAAATCACTCTTCAAGATGCAGGACGTCCGAAGAATGCACTGCCATTTTGCGCCATTACGACGAGCCACGCCTACTTTTTAAATCTCATGTTACTGCACACGGGTCGCACTGGATTGTTTAGTTCTGTACATTTCATTATTGGTTTTTTTTTGGTATAAGGATTTGTTTTGACCTTTCTATTGCTCTGCTCTCTTTTGGTTTGTAGGGTGTTTTTAACGTCAATTTGTTTGTGGTTGTTTTTAATATACATATTTTGTTTGTCTAAATTTTTGGAATTCAATGATAAAAATTCAATATTATGAAGTTCTATAGAAAAGAACGTATGATACAAACCTGGGGGATTTACTCCAATTTCTGGTCCATGAAAAACTTCCGCGAATCACGGCAAATGTCCTTGGTACACATTGGACATTGCAGAGGGTATTGCTTGCTGACTGTTTGGTCGTTAAGCAAGTGCTGTTTGGCGACATCAGCCAGTGCCTCAATGAAAAGCGGATGACCATTCAGAGAGTCTGCCCTTGTGATTCCTTCCACACCAGCTTCTCCGATCATCTCAAGGTCAATCTCATGCAAGGTCTCGATGTGATCACTGGTGAAAGCAATAGGAATTAACACCATGTCAGTTTGGCCCTTCTTTATCAACGACGTGACTACTTCAGCGGTTTGCGCGCCAAGCCATGCTGACGGTCCGACTTGACTTTGCCACGTCAATCTGTATGGATTGGAGAATCCCAGCTCCGTCATCACTGCGTACACAGTTGCTGCTACTTCCGCCGGATAGGGATCACCCCGGTTGACTATAGACATGGGTAACGAATGGGCCGAGAAAAGAAGGATGACCTTATCTCGGATCTCTGGAGAATAGGTTTGGAGCTTGTCCTTGATCAGAGTCGCAAAAGACTTAACAAGCCCCGGATGTGTTGGCCAACGGTCAATTACACTCCACTTGATCTCAGAGTCGGGATCCATGACTTTGCTCACTTTCATCAGCTCGTTCAGACTACTGCCGGTTGTCGAACAAGAATACTGAGGATACTGCGTAAACGCGACCGCTCTTTTGACTCCGTCAGCTTTCATCTGCGCCAACGTTTCCTCGGTCAGTGGGTTTGCATATCGGAAAGCCACGTAAGGCTTATGGGGAGCAGTTTCCGGGTTGATTTCGTCTAGTCGCTTGCACATCTCAGTTGCCTGATATTCTGACCACTTACGAATGGGACTACCGCCGCCAATTTCCTCGTAATGGTGTGCTATCTTGGGCGTGCGCCTCCAGGCAATAAATCTAGCAATCTGCTCTTGAAACCGGCCAAACGGCATCAAATCTGGATCTGCGAACAATCGGTAAAGAAAGTCGTACGTCTCCTCAACCTTGGACGGCCCGCCCATATTTAACAACACAACACCCTATCACCCATTAGAACTGACAGATCTCAACATTCCCCATCCATGCCGACTGAACATACAGTAGGCCCCTTCTTGTGAGTCTTGGTGACTGTCGTAGTGGCTAGTGCTCTGAACAGCACGCCTGATGCCACCTTTGGGCGAGCACAAGGCCGCAAGAAACTCAATAGTGAAGCCATACTCAGAGCATAAGCACAGTCAACACCAGATCTGCCGTAGTATCCTACAGCTTCTTAGAGACCCCGGTCGTCTTTCACTTTGAATGAATAGGGCGGTGCCTGCTTTATTATACCATGCGCCCAGGTAGGTGTCTTCTGCCGGCCGCTCTCAGTTTATCTGCTGATCGCGCGCGCCCGCCGTCATTATTGAAGCTATTACTTTATAACGCCTGGTCTCTGTTTGGTGGGGAGCCTTCCTCGAGGGTTAGGGCAGTATCTTCGATGGCGGTGCCTGGCCCACGTTAGAAGGCACCGCCTGGCCAAACCGGTGGGTCGCTACCGGAATGCGCGGGATCAAAAAGATACCGGTCTTAGTGATCATACCGCCTGATCGTCTTATAATACTTGTGATTTGTGCATGGACAATGTGGATGGGTGGGTGCTGAGAGCCGTGAGACGGGGGACACGGGGGACGCCGGGTAAAACAGCTTCAGCTCCACGGAAACGCGTATCGGACGCGACCACGATCGTGGATAGATAGATCAGGCGTAGCTCTCTGGGCCGAAGCGTTTTCAACAACGATGGCTGGTGAGGACGGATACGCTGACGATACGTATGGCGATATCTTGGACGACTTTGTATGTGCGGGTAAGAAAGTTGGTAAATTGAGCTGGGCTGACAATCCCTTTAGGACTACCGCAATGAGAAAGATGCAATTTTGTTCTGTATCGAGGCATCGCCCACAACATTAAAGACATTCACTCCCAGTGGAAATGATGAATTGCCTACTTGTACGGCTAGAATTGCACTGGAAGGCGCATATCAAGTGCTCCAGCAACGGATCATCTCGCAGCCCAAAGACGGCGTCGGGGTAATGATATTCGGCACTAAGAACTCAAGTGATGCTGCATATCCGCATTGTACGGTGCTGATGAAGCTAGGCATGCCGGACGCCAACGAAATCCGACGGATAAAGGATCTTTTGACTGATGACGACGCGTTTGAAGAGGCTTTTACCTATGTGGATGAGCCAATAAATATGGCTGACGTATTCTTTTGCGCCGGCCAACTTTTCTCGAGCAGTCCTTCGAAGTATATCTTCAAGAGGCTGTTTTTGTTTACAAATGATGACGACCCAAGTCGCGGAGATAAAAGTATGTCCAAGACCGCCAGGACGAGGATCAAGGATCTGTACGAGCTGGGAATCAGAGTCGAGCCTTTCTTCTTTTCCACGCCGGAGCATAGCTTCGATGTATCACGGTACTATTTGGAAGTCATGTATGAGCAGCTTCTCCCTGATACCGCTGTTGACGAGTTTGATATCCAACCAATTGAAACAATCAAGACCATGGATATCTTCAGACAGGTCAAGGCGAGACAGACACCGCAGCATGCAGTATTTACGCTTCCGCTGGAGATTTCTGGGCCCAGAGTAACCATATTTGTTAAAGGCTACGTGCTATACAAGGCGCAAAGCGTAGGCTCGGCCTACTCCATTTTCAAAGACGATAACGGCGAGCTTAAACTGGTGAAACGAAAACAGGCATTTGTTCGGGTCACCGATGACGTGCCTGAAAAGCCGTCAAAAGCACGCAAGACTGTCGATAGCACACCTCAATCTGCGCCGTCTAAAAACGATGAACATTCATTTATTAAAAGGAAATCAGTCAAACGGGCATATAACTTTGGTGGCGCAATAATTAGTTTCAGTGACGAGGAAAAAAACAAGATATTCCGCCCCCAGAGTCCGGGGATCCGTATATTAGGCTTCAAGCCAATTGAAAAGCTTGATCTCAGTCTCAATATCCGTGCCTCGTATTTTTTGTATCCATCTGAGGAAGAATATATCGGGTCGGTTCGAACGTTCGCTGCTCTGCACCAAACATTGCTCAAACAACGCAAATACGCGTTGGCTTGGCTAGTGCCTACGAGCAGATCACCACCATTTGTATCGGCAATCGTTGCCGCTCCTGAGAAGACTGCGGTTGTCAATGGACGTGCAGAGCAGATCTCGCCCGCTGGATTGTATCTCATTCCGCAGCCATTTGCTAACGATCTTCGAGATCCGCCAGTTTCGTATTCGTTTCAAGGTAAGAAGAGTCCGTGTGCTAACCTTACTCGGCTAATTACTGACCTGTGATAGCATCCGAGAATGCGACCGAGAAGATGGCTGCATTGGTGAGATCTCTACGTATTAAGGGTGGATATAATTACAACCAATTTCCAAACCCAGCACTTCAGTGGCACTATCAGTTATTGCAGGCAATGGCTTTAGGGGAACCTTTGCCAGAGGAGCCAGAAGACCACACAATTCCCAAATAGGTACTAAAAAGAACGGAACAGGGTAGATTACTTTCAGGAGTTATTGGTGAAATATTATTTATTGTGTGATCAAAGTAAGCTCGTCAAATCCGATCAGCTATACCTGACATTCATCCTCAGGAGCGATTGATCTCCTTTTGGCAGTGCCTATGCCACTTATTCCATGTTCCTGATTCTTGCCCAACCAAGGCTTGACAGATTCACCTGCAAACGAACGGAAGTTGCAGTTGTAGAGGACCATACCGCCTACAGTGAACACAAATCCAACGGGATAGAGCCAGAAAACGTAGTAGCCAAACACCTTGATGCCGATAAGAAGTCCCCAGAAATCGGACGTGAGCAGCGAAAGATTGTAAAACGCAGCAGACGACATACGAAGCAGAATCGGTGCAGTGCAGTAGAGAAATAAAAGCGCCAACGTGTATCCAGAAAACCAGCCGGCCATGTCACGACCCCAGTTGGCTTCCTGGATTGAGGAGCGCTCGAAAATGGCAGCCTGTACACCATTGATAATCATGCCCCAAAACCCGAGTTGGCCAATGACTTCGTACAATGGTCTCTTGGATACAAGGAATTCTTCCAGGACATTTGACACGCCGTAGCACGTAGCTCCGAGAAGGACAAACAGGTCACCTTTGACAGCATCGACAGCACCGTAGTTCTTGTCAGTGATCAAATCCCCCATAACCACCAGGACCATTCCGATAATGCAAACAAGAATGCCAATAAACTGAGTCCAGTGGTAGCGGACTTTCAAAAAAAAGAACGACAGAATGACTACTGCACCAATCGCCCAGTTGTCCAGCAACTCGGCACTCAGCAAATTAGTGTACTGGTAGGCCTTGACCACAAAGTAGTTTCCCTGAACATCGGCAAAAGCAAGAATGAAATACTTCCAGCAGTCAGTATACAGCAATTTGCCGAATTGTTTGAAGCCGTATCGGTAGATGGTATAGGACGTGAAAACGATGTTCAGAATCGCATAGTTGAAAAAAGTCTGGAACGCAGGAATATTGACGCCGTCGTCGACTAAATAAGTGGTGAACGTATTTGTGGCGACGATAGACAGTGACAATAGCTGACCAAGTACAAAGATGATCCAAAATCTAGCAGTCAAAAGATACCGGAACGGTTTAAGCTGTTGAGTAGACTCCCCATCGGTCAGATTTTCCGGGCCCAATGATACTTCGTCGGTCTCGTTGGTATCGGTGGGCTTGGCAAGCTCAACATAATCAGATACATTATCTTCGCCCTTCCGAGGTGCCTCTACTAGAGGGTTTTCTGTCGAGCCAAAAGCTGTAGAAGAAGAAGAAGATGCCATGGTCACTGGAAAGGGCACGATTGACTCAACACTGATCTGCGCCAGAAGTGATATGAAAATGGTTCTCGCGTTTAACAGTCACGAAAGCAGAACCAAATCAGAAGGTCAATCGTGCTGTGTATATCTATAAAGACAGATGTGGGAGGAGTTGAAGATATAACAAGGAGGCAGAAATCAGTTACGAGGACAAGGAGTAGCCCGAGAAAAATTTGGGAGCACGCAAGTCGCACATGATGGCCCGAGCAGAGCACCGCTCATAACGGAAGTAAAGCAGTGTATTGGTCAATCCTGCTAGTAGATAAACAAGCTGAAGGGCTTTTGAAGCAGAAAAAATGTCCACCGCACCTACTGCCAGCACCATGATCAATCTATAACCGATCATCTCGGTCAACATCATCGCAATCTCATCTCCTAATTCGCATTTGCCTCACAAAAACGCCTTCGAGCCTTGCTGGTCTCGCATACAAATAAGCCGCATGATTCATTTTGCATAAAAAACCGAGCCCCATGAGGCTTAATCGAATTTGGTGACCCTAACCACAGCATGCTTTAATTGGAGGGCAAGGGTTAGTGGCCTGACTGGGAAGTCGATGTTTTTGTTATTGTGCGACGACGACGTCAAAGAACGGGTAAGTAAACAAACACAGCGCAGACTCACCGGGGTCTGCTATCATCGAAAACGTTATACGCATCATCTGACAGCTCTGATTCGTGAAGGTTTGCCAACTTGAAGCAGGCATTCTTTGCTTGTGTCTCTGCTGGATCCTGTTAGAACGGTCGTCATGGCTGGACCGGTGAGTATCATTGTTCGTGCTGGATTTATAGCCGGTCTCGTTGTGCAGTGCCTGCCGTAGCTATCACATTGGCTGAGATAGCCGGTTGTCTGCAGCTTTTGAAGATCATACTAATTTAAAGGAATACTCCTCATCAGGGTCAGATTCAGCGAGGGACATTAGCCATCTCGAGCAGCAGTTCAAAGAACTGCAATATGAGAGCCAATTGTTACTAAACGGGCACGGCTTACCGCCAACCGGCAAGGTAAGTCAATCCCCAATTACTAGATCGTGTCTTGTATTAATGTCCTATAGGAAAATTCTGGTTTGGATGTTTCTAAGCTCTCCCGAAAGCAGAGGAATGCCCAAAGTCGATCCCCGCATATACAAATAGCTGCAGATATCGGTCAAACGTTATTGCAGGAATGTCGAAAGCTGCAGGCGGCAGTATCAGACAGAGATGACAAGCTGAAACGCACGGAAGCTATCCGCATTCAGCTCGAAGCTACCTCAGAGAGTCTGGAAGCAAAAGTGCGCCAACTCGAAGAATCAGAAGGTCAGTAACTCTTGTCTTCGTCTATATGTCGGTACTAATCTGGTAGAGCGCTACAAAGACGAAAACTGGAATCTTGAGTTAAAGGTTCAGGAGTTACAGAAAAATATGTCACATGCGTCTGAACGGCTGTCAACAATCAACCTTGAAAACACTCGGACTATGGAGTTGTACATGGCCCAGTTGGAGCTTGTTGAACAAATGAAGCTCCAAGATGAAGAGCATGCGGCAGAACTCGAGTCGCTCCGGCAGCAGCACAACAGTGAACTACTGCACCTAGAGCAGACGGCAGAATCTCTTCAAGCTGATAATGACAAGCTCCAGACTACTGTTGATTCTCTCAATAAAGAGCTTGCTACTAGGCATTTGCCAACAGATTTTGATTCCGAGAGCGATGTCAAACCCGATCTGGGTGACGATCAGGAAAATGATTATTCATCAGAAGAACCACACACTCCAGAGCGCTCGCCGCCGATGTCTCCTGTCAAGCAGACTCCTGCCCATAACAGAGGACTCGAGGGAGAGACCCTAAAGGCGTCACTTAATCATGCTCATAGACTGATCGGTAATCTTCGCGGAACTGTTCATCGTGAAAAGACAGAGAAGATGGAGTTAAAAAAGCTTTTGTCAGATGCTCAAGAAGAGCTAGAACTTCTAAAGACCAAGAATGGCAAACGGTCATCTGTTCGTGCAAATGCTCCGCAGCCATCCAAGCGTACTGGTACCTTACTGGGGACCAACGGAAAAAGGTCTCAGTATCGCATTTCGTCTGACTTGAGTGAAGACGATGTAAACTGGGAGACATTCAATGGCGAGGCTAATGAGCGATTCTTGTCTGCAAACGAAAACACTGCTACTGAGACTGATACGGATGGTTTTGAAACTGCCAATGATCTGCCAACCGATGATGACTACGGGTCCGATCGGACTGAAACTGAATACCGGACTGGCGCGGAATCTGTTGCGGAGACTACTGATTATCAGGATGCTGACTATACGTTCATTGGCGGTAGTCAATACTCCTACTCCCCTGGTGCTCAGACTGAAGACGACAACGAGATCATGGGTGGTGGAGTGTTTCGCAAGTCGGCGATTAAGAGGGATAGCGGTAACTTCAGTACGCCGCAGCCATTGTTCAATGAGCTCGGATACAGTCCGTTAAGTTCGTCATCTACGCCATCCAAGGTCGCACGGCCAGAAGTTCACAATGCCGAAGCTATGACGGATCCGTGGACTGTTGAGCCTAAGGTGATTGAGGTGATTAAGGAAGTACCGGCAACGCACACTGCAGAATCTATTCTTGCAGCTGCTGCGTCTCTCTCTATGGTAGCTCTTGGCAAACATGAGTACGACAGTATTTTGGCTGATACTAGTGCTGCTAAAACGGCTGCTAGTGAGGCCTCGTTGTCCCGTGATGCTGCGGTTACTCGTGCTGAACAAGCGGAGAGTTTGTTGAGTAAGCCCAGAACAGTGACTCCGGCATCGGTTTTGGAAGATGCTAGTATAGTGTCTATGAAGGCCATACCACTTGCTGAATACGAGGCGCTGACCGAAGAACATCAAAAAGTTAAAGAATCGGCTGCTGATTATGAGTCTAAGTTTACATCACTTTTGAACAAACCACGCGAGGTCACAGTCGAGACTCTTGCAGCTGATGCAGCCGTGCTATCTTTCGTTCCGTTATCCAAAGAGACCCACGATTCTCTCGTTAACGAACGTGACGAGGTGACTGCAAAACTTGCGATTACTGAGTCTGCAATGAGCGATATTCGAGCGCAACTTGATGAATCTGGATTAGAGCACAGCAAACTGCAGTCGCAATTGGACACGGTGATGGCGCAATATGATGAGCTCTTAGCTAAGTCTAAAGGACAAGAGGTGGAATATCAAGATCTATTGGCTAAGTACGAGGCTGCCGAAGCGCGTATCCAAGAGCTGTTGGCCGCACTACAGAGCTTGGAGGAGCAGCATGCTGGTCTGAAAGAGAAGCATAGTGCGGTTGTTGCAGATGTTGAAGAGAAATCTAACACTTTATCTACGGCTGCCGGAATTGTTGGTGCTGCCGCTGGTCTGTCGCTTGTTGCTGTGCCCAAGGTTGAATATGACTCGTTAGTTATGGAGAAGGATGCTTCGTTAGCTCAGCTTGATGAGTTGCGTGAGGGTAAGCAGCTTTTGGACCAGGAGCATGCCCTGTTGAAGGAGAAGCATGAGCAGTCGACGTCCGAGTTGCAAAACAAAACGGTCACATTGTCCACTCCTGAGGGTATCCAGGCGGCGGCTGCGGCATTGTCGCTCACCACGGTGGATAGTGCTGCATATAGTGGTCTGGTCCATGAACGTGACGCACTTAAAACCCAGGCGGCTGATCTTAATCAGAAGCTGTCTGCGCTCGAGCAGCAGCACGCTGCCGCGGTATTGCAGTCTACCGAGAAGTCAAAGGCGCTGTCTACATTTGAGGGTCTTGCGGCAGCAGCTGCAGGTGTTTCAGCTGTGGTTGTCGGTAAAGCTGCATATGAATCATTACAGAAAGGCCGTGATGCTTTGCTGGCATCTGTTGCCCTACTCGAGCAACAGCTGGCTGCTCTCAGAACCGAACATTCACTAGCCACATCTGAGATAGATCGGAGAGCAAAAACGATGGCGTCACCGGAAGGTGTTGCTGCTGCTGCGTCCGGCTTGTCGATGGTTGCAGTTGATAAGGAGCATTATCAGTCATTGGTCAGCGACGTGGAAGGTTACAAAAAGCAAACGGCCGAGCTCGAGCACAAGTTGCAGGAGGTATCGGCCAAGGCAGAGCAACGAGGCGAGTCACTATCTTCTGCCGCGGGTCTGGCATCGGCTGCTGCTGCTATGTCACTTGTGACTGTCAATAAGGATGAGTATGAGTCGTTAGTCAAAGAACGTGACGGCTTGCACAAACATGTCGCAGACCTGACCGGTGTCAATGATACACTGCTTGCCGAGTCGCAAAAAGCTCCTACGCTGGAATCTGTCACCACAACTGCGGCCGCATTGTCGATGGTTCCAGTCGCGAAGAGCGAGTATGAGGCTTTGGTCGCTGAGAGAGATTCGTATAGCCGGTCACTAAGCGAGTTGCAAGTGCAACACCAGGCATTGGCTGACGAGCATGTGAAACCATTAACAGTTTCTCAAATCACAGCTGGAGCGGCTGCGCTCTCTCTTGTGCCGCTTGCCCAATCTGAGTATGATTCTCTAGTCAATGATAGAAATGCGTTAAAAGAACGGGCACTTGCAGCGGAAAATAGTTACCAAGATCTCGCTAGCACCGGCAAGGCAATCACGTATGAAAATGTTGCTGCTGATGCTGCCGCGCTTTCCTTGATCACTGTCGCGCAGTCAGACTATGACGAGCTTGTTGCTCGTACCAATGCCTCGGAAGCCAAAGCGGCACAGTTTGAACAGGGCTACCGAGAAGTCGAGGCTGGTCGTAATTTGCCTGAGCAAATCGTTCACGATGCGGCTAATCTGGGTTTGGTGGTGCTGCCGAAAGGTGACTATGATCGACTTGTTGATGCTACCGCTCACAGAGGGGAGCTTGAGACTGGTTCGGATTCGTCACTGGTGGAGTCAGCGGCAAGCTTCGAAGAGCCGATCATGGCGTCTTCCAATAGACAGGCTGAAACTCAGCAAGCTGCTGCTGGTCGCAGGAACGGTCCCGTGAGCGCAAGTGCTGTGCGCGAGCGTAACACTGCCGAGCAGGTTACATCGTCTACTCCGGAAATGATTGCGGCGATTACGCAGACGATGATCGGCGAAGATCTGTACAAGTACACGCGCAAGAAAGGTCGTCAGATGTTGTCAGGTACACGACACCAACGATATTTCTGGCTGCACCCGTACTCCCGTACGCTGTATTGGAGCGACCGCAACCCGTCGTTGGGCGAGGACGTGAAGGCTCGGTCGGCGCAAATCGAGGGTATCCAGGTGGTTGACGATCCCAACCCGATGCCGCCAGGGATCTACCACAAGAGCATGGTGATCACCACCCCTTACCGGACGCTGAAGATCACTGCGCCGACGCATGAGAGACACGAGGTGTGGTACAACGCGTTGTCGTTCCTGCTATTGCGTACCGGCGATGAGACGTCGCTGCGGGGAAGCTACAAGTCGTCATCCAGAGTGCCAACCGGCGCGGTCCGTCAATACAGACATCAGCAGCCGGTAGTCAGGGCCCTAGCCACTTCGCAGTACGGTAACATCGCCTCGTCCACGTCGCGGCAATCGTTCGCTGCCAGAGCTTCCGCCAGTACGCTAGAGCTGCAACGGCAGATCGAGCTTGAGGAGCAGGATGTGGGAGGACTAGAAAATGTTCGGTTGTGCTGTAATGGTAAGTTTCCCCGCTGCCCGTGTGGTGATGAAGTGGACGAATGCTAATGAGATAGGTAAACATAATGTCACGGGATTGAGTCATAGTCGAAGCCATCGAAGCCAACATTATTAATTTTGTCTTTTTATTTTTTATTTTTTATTGTGCTGTAATGCATGTCCACTCGTTTAAGTCACTCTTTTAAGTCATGTTTTGACGTCCACTCATTTAGTTTTTTGGTTTTTTATTTACTTGTATGAAGTCGTTTAATACCATCGATTGTTAATGATAATTAGATATGAAAGAAAATAGTTCACACCTGTTTATATCTGTTTACTGTTGTCGACGTTGCATACATAGCAGCCCCCGTTTGCGATTTAGACTAATCGTTTTAACCCGGGCGTCAGGTTGAGGTTCGATCGATTGAGGCGGTGCGACCGATTCAGGCTCGAACTCAAACTCGTCGTCGCCTAAATCCAAATCGAACTGCCGGTCCGTTTCTGGTGATTTTGCTGAGACGACTGGAGGAAATTCCAAATTTATGGTGATGTTGTCGCGGTGGCCGGTGAACGGTGGCAGCCGTGTTGATCGTGATTGTTGAACTTGTGGCGGAACCGATTTGTTGTCGAGATGGGTATCGGGTTTGTCTAAGTCGATGTCGGATAAGGCCGGTTCATGGCTGGTATGTGTAGTGTGACAAAGTGCGGTTGGCTTGTGAGGAGTGGTGGTAGTCTGTTGAGACGGGAGTGAGGGTGTAGTGAACAGAGTGTTGCCGAGGAACGAGATTCGCGAAGGTGGCTGCTTCGAACACGGTTTCTGTATTGGCGACGCCGAGGCTGGTTTGAGTGGAGACGGATTTCTATTTGCCGTCGTGAGCAGAGATCGTAACGGCTGACGATCGGTTTCCGTCACGGCTGGATTCCGGGATCGTATAGATGGTGGCGTGGCATGGTTTGCCGTCGGAGTATGCCGAGTTAAAGACGGCGGCCGTCGGTCGGTGGAGAGTGGTGACGGCGATACTCGGACCGAGGGGGATGGAGGCGGAGGAGCCGGTAGTGAAGAGGCGACTCTTCGCCGCTTGACTATCACCGGCGAGATGTCGTTGGTGATGGTCTGGACGAAGGCTTCGATCGAGACGAGATGATGCTCAAGTTTGATTTCGGCGCCGGATTCCAGTGCCGACGCGTTCAGAAATGTCGAGTCCTTGTGTATCAGTGAATTCTCAGGGTCGCGATGTAAAAAGGACTTACAATTAGAGTCTTCTTCATGTCATATAGCATCGCACGTTTGTTGAACACGTGAAGCTTGAGGATTCCTGCCGGTCATCGTCAGCTCCAACGGCGGTACCATGGGGAGGAAGTAAATTTACCATCGTTCCATTTTTTCAGCTTTTGAGTCAGCTGTGGGGTCCACAGAACTTCATAGATGTGGACTTCTGCCAGTAGCGACATTGGATCGTGCATTGTGGTATATCGGAGATTTCAAATCCACCGCTGATCGCGATGGCTGTTTACATTACGATTTCGGGAATCGCGACTTGGAGGTCCCAACTTCACGCTCCCAACTCCAGATATTAACACTCAAAAGTTCTATTAAGATCCCACCTAGTTTATTATATATGCTCAAAATAATACAACTTGTACCCGTTCGTTTGCAGAAATCAGCTTTTTTATAATTGCCAATGTTTCGGGCACATCGTCCAATACGCTGCGTGCTTTTGGATCCAAATGCGTGCTGTCGATAATGATTGTCTGTAGATTGTCCAATTTTAACGAGCCTGCTGTTAGCGCCAGGAACAACATTTCTCATTTAAACAAATAAATGGCTCACCTCTTTCCAATACAGTTAATAGTCTGGTTGGTGTAGACAATACAGCCGCCACCCTAAATAATCAATATTAATCCCGCAATATCAGACGGTAGAGAAACACTCACTGCAGCTTCTCAAGAATTGCACAGTCATTAGAGATGCTGTTCTTGGCGATGATTTTTATTGATTTGATATTTTTGGGAAGAGCACTGCCATGATCAGTTTTAATTCCAGATAAAAAAAAACCCGATTAGTACTCACCGCTTGATGTCGCACACTCTAATTGCAGATATTGAGATTACGATAAGACTAGGCGATCCAGCTTGCTTGGGGACGAATGGCTTGGTAGCTGGTCATCAGTATTCGGCATAGACATAGGTGAAGGAAAAGAAGTGTACCCACCTTTGCTGACAAAATCCTCAAAATGAATCAGTTGCCTTGGGAGTTCAAACGAAGTCATGTCTCTAAACCGTGACGGCGGGACGGCATATAAATCATCGAGCTCGATCGACGACAGCTCAGGATGCCACATTCTCGCTTTCTTAATAAAGTAGTCTGATAATATACTCGCGTCTGTTACCGCCAATGTCTTCTTCACCGTCACCTCGGTTTCCATTCGTTGCCGTTTCTAAGTCAATTTTAGCTCTTTGTCGGGACTCGAATAAACCAATAGATGTACCTTTACAGTCATTTGGTCCTTTTTTCGCTTCCGCTTATCTTTCTTGGTGCTTGCCTGGGGAACCACCGTCACCGGCTTCTCGATATCAGACTCGTCGGAGTCTTCGTCGATCCGGGGTTCGATATCGCCGGCACTGATTTCCTCGCCACTGGACGACGACACGACATCGTCATCTAGATTGTAGTCTAGTCCGTCATCCAGATCGTCCGCACTTGCCAAATCTTTTCGTTTTTGCATTTCTCGGGGGGGACTTCTTCGTCTTCGCTTTTTCTCTTTTTTTTTTGGTCAACAATCAACTGAGAGATTTGGAAAAAAGTTTGGGAGGAGAGAATCGAAAAGTCCCAAAGGGGCGCCACGTGACGCGTGGAGGGAGTTTGAGATAACCACGCTTATCTACCGACCAAGTTGTATTGGCCATATAGACTTTCAATTACAGGTTCAGAATTCAGATATATAAGTGACCATGAAGCTTGCATAAAAGACGAGAAATGGGGGTAAGAACTGGGGGGGGGGGGGGAAACCTCGAGAACAGGTGTGGTGTGGTGAGGTGGAGAAGGCAGGTTAGGGTTGGGACGGGAATCTCGAGAACGGAAATTTTCAAACCGACCGCCGCGGTGGACAGCTAACAAGGACCTGGCGATGATTCCTAGAAGCATATAAGGGAGAAGGCAGAAGGATGAACGGGGTTATAAAACCGGTTAGCCAATTGGCGAGTCGGCGCGGATTTCACACCAATGCGACGTTGCTGAAGTCGCCGATTACGGTGCGGGTGCCGGTGCACCACCGAGTGAAGTACAAAAAATCTGAACTGAAGCCTTCGGTGCGGAAGGTGACCAGCATCGAGCCGTGGGACACCCGATCGCACGCATTCAAGCCGTCGAGTATCACCACCGGGCCGAGTCGGCTGAGCAAGCACTACGAGCACACGCTCGAGCCGGACTTGCTGGTGACCGGGTTCAGTCATGGCAAGGAGAAGATCTTGGGCAATCACATGCTGGAGTGGGACGGGTCGTCGGAATTCCACCTGAACCGGCCGATGCTGCGGCCGGCAATTATCACCAAGGATGTGCATCCGGTCACCGACAAGAACGTGCCGAAGGTGGTGGCGGTGTCGATTCATTCGTTCAACAACAACGCTGCCACCGACGGCGAGAAGTCGTTGCCGATCGCCGGTGCCATCCAGCAGATCACCGGCAAGCGTACCGCACCGGTGTTTTCCAAGATGAACATCATGCGGTTCAAGCTGCGGGCCCGGACCAGGATGGGCGCACGGGTGACGATCAAGGGACCGGAGATGGACCAGTTCCTGGCTACGCTGATCGAAGTGGTGCTGCCGAGGATAAAGAATTACCAAGGAGTGCCAAACTCTTCTGGGGATAAGTTTGGCAATATTTCCATCGGCCTGACGCCGGACCAGGTCGAGTTGTTCCCAGAGATTGAGGGCAACATCGAGCTGTGGCCCGGTCTAGCTGGCCTGCAGATTACGATCCACACCACTGCCCAGACCGATCCCGAGGCAAGAATGCTGCTGTCTTCGATGGGATTCAAGTTTACTGGCAGAGAGAGATTTGTTCATGTGCCGAGATTGGGTATGAACCGGGGCGACAAGAGACGGGGGATTATTTATCCCGAAGGATATTAGCCCATAAGTATATGCTCCATTAGTATATAGTTTAAGTACATAGTCATTATAGTCAATCATAGTCAGCCGAGAGATGGATTTTAATCCGGCCTGGGTTGGGCTGGTGGCGGCATATAACGGGCATATGCTACCAATCGGCCTGACAATCCCCCAAGTTCACTTTCTCCATCCAACAAACCAAGATGGAAGAAAACGAGAAATTCTACATTCGACCCTACCATTTGAGCGTTGTTCTCCGAAACTTTGGTGAAGATCAGCCTGATCAAGACGTGTATTGGGCCAGGTTCAAATATGGCCACGTACTGCATCGGTTGCTGAACGGCCAAGGCGGCAAGATTGTTGCCAAGGAGCTCTGTCAGCGTATTATGGACGATAGTGCTGGAATCAGGACCTACTGTAAGTCGTTCGGTGGTTTGAAGGGTCAAGCTAATACAAGTGGCTGGACTATTGGGCAGGGACGACCGGACGCAGGTGAATACGTCAACGGCATCGCTGATGGTATTTCAGCTGGCGCTTTCGAACGACGACATCGATCAGTTGACACGGATGATTGCAAACAATGCCGGTGCTCGGACAGCGATCAAGATGTTTGTTCGACAGTTTATCGCTGTGATGGTGCTACCATGTTAGTAGCATCTGTTCCGTGGTTTCAAATTGGTTCAAGACTAACAGTAGTGTTTAACGGCGAGTTTCCTCATGACACCGGGAATTGCTGTGACTCCCAAGTGGTGAGTATCGATTAGTCTGGTTTTCTTCTTTTGCTAAGGCAAGAATGAATGCCAAGGGCATAACAGCCGGTTCGATGGTGCCGTGAAGACGTATGCCATCACTCCATTCCCATTTCAACTCCCGAGTAGGTTCGCCAAATCCAGCCATGTCAAGGTAAGCGATAACTGGGATATCTCAATATGATGGTCTATAGACTAACGATGAGACCACGGTGGAGAACTTCCTGCCGATGCTACTCGGTCCGCATGCGAATGCGCGGATCCAAATCAGCACGTACTCATCGCTAGATCACTCGACCAACTTCGTGCGTCTATGCAGCGACTGTGCAGCGTGGTGGCAGGTCGCTCCGCCAATCGTGAGTGATCAGCGTGTGTCGTCGTTGTCGTCGTCATCGACATCCGTCGGTAGACTTTCGACGTCGTTGCTGTTGAGGTCGGCGGCGGTCAGATACCGGCTTCTGGTGCGGCGGACAACCATGGCGGTGATCCGCGGCGACGCACACAGCCTGGCAATCTTGGAGCGCATGACCGACGCCCTTAAAACCGTCCACAGAGGTGCCAGAGCAAGGGAACTGCCGACGGTGCCGACGGCTAACAATCCGATGCTGTTTGCGCTCGACCATGGCTTGTTGACGAGTGTCCCGGTCCATCGTCATCCCTGAGTCTGATTTGGGAGTTTTTCGGAGTAGTTGGGAGAATGACGAACGAGGGGGGGGGGTGTAATTTTTCTATTGCTATTTGACAAAAATGCTCCACCGTGGACGCGGGTGTAAATAGTGTTAAACTGGGCGACAGGGAAAATAAAATGAGTTTGGTAACATTAGAAACTTCAATGGTTCGAACACTCGCCACAGTCGTTTTGTTTGGGCAGAGGATGCTGACGTTAGGGAACAATCTCGATTGAATTGTACACCCAGCACGCGCCGATGGTGAGTTCGGTGGAGGAGGAGGAGGAGGAGGAGGAGGAGGAGGACAGGGACACAACAATGGTGGATGAAGGCTAATTGAAGACATGCAGGAACTTCACTGAACTGGTAGGTTTATCTAGAGCATACAATGAGATAGGGGAATGCTAACGGCCAGGCTCGCCGAGGGTACTACGACGGGGTTATTTTCCACCGGATCATTCCTGTAAGTTCGACGTATTCCCTTTTTTTTTTCCCGGACCTGGTTGGTTTGTTGCATGTGCTCAGATGAAGGACTTTATGATTCAAGGAGGAGACCCGACCGGGACCGGAAGAGGCGGCGAGTCGATCTACGGGCCGTCGTTTAAAGACGAGTTGCATCCAGAGCTGAAGCACGTCGGCGCCGGCATCGTCAGTATGGCCAACAGCGGGCCGAACACGAACGGATCTCAGGTAAGTGAGAGATTGAGAGGGGTGTGGAGGAACGGTTACTGACAGAGATGTGTTTTGCAGTTCTTCATCACGCTGGCTCCCACACCGTGGCTCGATAACAAACACACCGTGTTCGGGCGGGTACAGAGTGGGCTCAAGGTCGTGCAGCGGATGGCCCAGGTCAAGACCGGCGCAGCGGACCGGCCGCTAGACGAACTGAAGATCCTGAGGGCGTATGTGAACTAGATATAACGAAAATGCTATATCAGTCGTTTGCTTCCCATGTTCACCGCGGACCTCCTACCATATATATTGACAAAACCGCGTTTTCGCCGTTGGGTTCTGCCAGTCTTCCAAACCGAGTTCTGCAATTCCCCGTTTTTGACAGCTCAACGACGCCGCCGGTCCGTCCCTCCCCCCCCCCCCCTGTGTTGTTGTTGTTGTTGTTGTTGATGAATTTTTTGCTCTCCCAGAGTTGTTGTTTGCCCTTACCCACAAAAAAAAGGAGCCGTGGGGGGGGGGGTTTTTTATTTTTATTTTCCACACCGTCCTGGCGGGAGTTGCGATGCAAAAAGCCTCCGCCCCCTTTATTCGTCGCTCAGCGCGCATTTCTCACTCATTTTGGTCGCACGAGGGTCGAGGACGGGGCACGTTGCGCTGTCTCGTTTGTTTAAATAAAATTAAAAAAAACAAAGCAGAAAAAAGTAAAAAAAAAAAAAAAGAAAAAAGAAAAAAGAATAAAATAAATGAAAAACAGAAAACCAAACTGCTCTGACGCCGTCTGTCCCATTTGGGAGTGGCAGAGCACACCAGAGCACCAGAGCACCAGCGTTTACTCAAACCCGGCGGCCGGCTGTTTAGGCGGCGATCTTTTTCTACTATCGATCCGGTGGTTGATTGCCTAGACGTGATATTAAAACATATATGCACCGTCACCGTCATCGATCGGATGGGCTGTCCGGACCATATATACAGTTCACACCCCCATCAGTCTTGTCGTTCTTGCTTTCTTCTTCTCTTTCATTCATCGACTTGGCGGGTGGGGCCCGCTAGCAGCCGGGTTGTATCAATTGTGGTTGCAGGCTAATATTGCCAGTACGAAATTATTGCAACTACTATCACGCGCTTATCAATAAATGCACTTGCCGTATGTAAGTGCTGCTGCTCTCGCATGCGAGAAAATTGACTGCATAAATTGTGGCGGGCGGGTTTTGGGGGGGGGGGGGGCGATGATTTGGTTTGACTTGGCTTATCGTGCCTGCGCGCATCATCATGCATGACGCAGTATCTTGAATAAATTTTTTTTTTTCCTGCCGCCTGTGAAGTCGCCCGTGAAGGAAATTTGCATACACATATGCACAGAGACAATAGATAGGGGGACAGACAGTAAGCAGCCACTAAAGCGGTGGCTTGCTGCTTTTCGTAATCGCTAAATGGGCTGGTCGGTCTAGTCTCGCCTGCCTCCCCCCCCCCTAACTGCGGTTATCAGTTTCCACTTTTGCCGGCTGGCATATTATACAAGTCAAATGCAGTCGACCACGAGAGACTTCTCCTTAACCACACATAAAACATGTACCAGTCTATTTTAATCTATTCAGCCTGAACCCCGCTTGGCTCGCCTGTTTATGCCTAATTTGAACTATATTTGGATGTAGACGTAGTAGACGTAGTAGACGTAGTAGACGTAGTAGACGTAGTAGACGTAGTAGACTTGACAGATCTTGCTGTTGCTTCTGACGCCTGACGCAATCGAGACTCGGCTCACCCCTCTTCCTGCATGTGGGCCATCCTCGACCGTGACAATAAGGAGTCCATGCATCATCATCATCACACGGATCTTGCATTGATGTTGATCTCGGGGGGGTGTTAACAAGTTAGACAAGTTACGTCAGAATCAGCAATTACTGTTCATATTTTCAAATGCTGTCACTACACACAAAACATTGACTGGCAAAACCGCTCAGCACGGCGTCAACAAAATAATCCCTATAGAAAACTCGTCCCTCGCTTCTCTTCTCAATGCACCTTATAACACTTATAAGATGGCTTCCCAAGGTAAATAGAAAAAAATAATAGAAAAATCTAAAAGAAATTCATATCGACGGAGCGAAACGAAATCAAAAGAATTAAATACAAGTTAAAAAAAAAGGGTTGACCAAAAGCAAAAAAAAAAAATAAATAAATAAAAATCACGTCCGTAATGCATCATCCAATCCGTCCATTCCTGTCGGGGGTGTAAACATTATCTTCTCAATCTCAGAATAAAAAAGAGACGAGGATTAACAAAAAAATAAGGAAGACAGGATAGAAAGAAAACCCGGAAGAAACCAAACGTAAAAAAGAGAGACCAAAGAGGAAACGAGCAGAAAGAATACAAAAAAAAAAAAAAGAAAAGGAAAAAAGAAAGGGTACTGAAATGATCACAAATCGATAAAAAAATACATGGCACGAAGAGAAAAGAAAACAAGAAATCACACAATTAAACCGTAAACGTAAACACAAGCGCAAAATCATTGGCAGAGCTCTGGTCGAACTTTGAATGCCAGTGGAATCTGGTCATAACATTGATCGACCAAACAGTCCGTGACGGCATTGAAGTAAGCCGATGAACAAACACAGTTGAGATCGGTTGGCGAGCATCCGGCCGTGGCCAACTTTGAATAGAAGCAAGACTGTCCGCAGTCGTTCAGGCCGTACTCCTTCATGCGCTTGACAATGTGCTTGGCTTCTGGCGGTGGGGCAGTGTACTTGACCGCGGCATAATATGACGATGCCGACGGCCGTGGGTACCATGCCGACGAAGACTGGCTCCAGGCACCTGATGACGATCGCGGCATTCCTGACGAAGCAGAGAACGACATTCTGGTGGACGACAGCGCCCATGATGATAATCCACGCTTGGCCAGCTCCTTGAACGAGTTGCGCTTGGCGAGGTGCGGGTTGGCATTCGGCTGCACGTTGAACCGCACACACACCGACGTGGCGAGATTTTGAGCAAACGCAACATCGTCATTATTGCATTGTGAATATAAGCAACCGAACAGGGCCTAACTGGTTAGTTTCATAGTCCGAAAAATCTTATCAGACCCAAAAAAGACAGGGTACTCACGTTTTGGTAGTTTTCATCATGGCAGTAGCATTCTGTATCTGACCGATCGCAGCCGGAAATAATTTTTGTGTTGTCAACACAAGGCTGATAGCAGGCTAAAATCGAAATTAGTTTAACATTACAAGTAAAGGAAACAGTAGCAATTAAAATCTTTACCAGGTGCTTCTGAGAAGTCCATGGTCAATGCGTTAGCGAGCGCGAACAGCGCGGTGCATAAAATAGCGACCACAGATATCCTTTGCAGTGCGATCATTGTGAATGTATGGACAAATAACGAGCAAACCAAAAAAGACGTCGATTCAAGAGCACTGCGGAACGATGTCAGCGGTAATAGTGACAACAGGACAGACTCGAGCGCCTGGGTTATTCCTGGGCAACTAAGATGGTTGTTTGGGTAGGAGGTAAACGAGTGACTCGAACAGCACAAACACCTGACAGGACAACCGACAACAATATATGTAACCAAAGCCGGTATTAAACTGAAGACCGAGTGAAGTGTGCAGACGCGAGAACTGCCTGGTCTGGGTCGCGACGGCGATGGCAACTTTTGACGATCGCCGAGAAGCTGACTGAGGGACGGGTTGAATCGGCAGAGCACGGAGCGAGCGACCGACAAGCTTGACAGTCGAGCTTGGAGATCTGAGAAGTGGCGAGTGGCAAGAGTCGTATAGATCGAGACCGAGCGAGTGACGAGATCTGCAGTAGGCCTGGTGGGTGCAGGAAGATGTAAAACGAAACAAGGGAGAAAACGAGTGGACGAGAGGCAAAAGAGTGCGAGAAGGCGAACCGAAATCGAAGGCAAGGGCGGCGGCGACAGGGCAGGGTCGGTCGGCGGCGGCCCTGCGCTGCGAGCGTGCGTTTTGCGGGTTTAGTGTGCACCTTTGCAGCAGCAGCAGCAGCAGCAGCAGCAGCGGCAGCAGCAGTTAGTGGGCAGAGAGAGAGCTGCAGGGCAGGGCAGGGCAGGGCGCGGCCAGGGCGGAGGGTCTATTTTTTTTTTTTTTTTGTTAGTGTTCGGGCCGAATTAAATTTTATTACTGCTGTGCCACATGAACCGAGGCTGGTGGTTTAGAGTAACCGGGCTCGGGCTCGGATTCGTGGTTGCGACTGGGCGGTAGGTAAACCGTGGTGGGTTGTTATCGTGTCGTCGTTAGTGTCTTGCCAGGCCTGTCGCCGTCCGATCTGCGCCTCCGGTCGGTTCTGGTTCGGCACCACTCATGCTGGAACACCCACCCGGTTTGGTTCCGCAGGCGGCAAAACGCGTTTTCAGCCGATGCATATGCATTGCACGGCATGGCACGGCGGATTTCCACACCCGCCGTTTGATGATCCTCTCTCGCCAGGCAGGGCAGGCAGGCAGAGTAGTCAATGCCAACGAGTGCAATTACTACAGTATATATGCAGTCCGCAGATCAACGACAAAGCAAGTACTAGCACATGCTGTTGTGGTTATTATTTTATGACTCGCGTCTGGCAGCAAACGTTGTCAAACACGGTCAAGTTAAACTAGACCAAACCAGACTGACGACCCAACTGCTCCCAACCAAAGCAGCTCATTGCATTGCACCGAGTGGCGGTTGCTTTCCCAAATGGTGCGAATTGCATGCCGCCGAAAACGTCTGCCAATCTCCATTCGTCCAATGATTGCTATGCAATGTCTCGCTAGTCTTCGCAAGCATAATTTGGTGTGCTACTCTTGTAATACTTTTTACCCGAGGCTTGGGGGGGGCAAGTCCTCCGTCCCTCTTCCCCCCCCCCCCGGACCAAGCATACCGAAACCGAATTCATCTATTAAGTTCAAGCTCGCCTTTTTTCAGCCGTCCATGTTTTCCTACTTGGTCTTTTCCGTCCCCCGAAATGCGCTAGTACCCAGCCAAAAATGAACAGGCAGCAAGCAAACACAAACTGAAAATCTGGTTTGTGCCTGGCCTGGCTGGCCGCTGTCGCCGTTGCTACTGCTGGTGGTGATGATGGTGCTGGTGGTGCTGTTCACCAGTAACAAATAGGATTTTTTGTACGCATTTTCGCTTGCAGTGTCTGTTCGCTCGCCTGCTGGGAAAGCCAACCGTTGGCCGGTGACTGCAAACTGTAATACCCACGAGGCTGGCAGTTGAATTCGTGCCTTGCATGCTCACACTGCACAGCCGTAACAGTCCATTGACGCAGTTCTTGCTGTTGTTGTTGTTGTTGTTGTTGTTGTTGGTGCTGCCATAAGGCCCCACTCTACTATACTATCCTCCTTTTGTCGCGGCGGAACCATCAAAAGCAGCACACTCCAGCCTCTAGAACTTTGGTTGCGTCTGACTTGGTCCACCTGTCACGTCATTACAATGTTTGTCGGTCAGTCAGCCTCGTTAGCTTGAAGCTCTAATTTAGCAATCATCCTCCTCCTCGCGCGGGTTTTGACTGGGTCGGTGTACGACAGACAGCTCTTGATAGCTCACTGATCCATTTTTAGTCACTTTGGTGCGGTGGTCCTCGGGGGGGGGTCGTCGGGGATGGTTTCCCACGGCTGAACCACCCCTTCTCGGGCTTTCTCTGCAATCCCAACTAGAGCAAAACAAACTACATTCACCGTCCTATTCTGTCGATCTGTCTCTCGCTTTGGTGAAGCCGGATTTGTGCCAGCGAGCCTAATCTATTCGCGAATCTGTCTACCCAAGCCTAGTTAAGACAGGCTAGACAGGCTTAAAATTTCCAATCCTAGCTATGCGCTGCTTGCCAGCCCTACCGGTCATGTTACCAGGAGTTACCGCGGGACCTGACTAGCAGCTTTTGGGGGTGCACCCGTCACATACCGCTTGGCAAATCGCGTCGCATTAAAATTGCCGTCTCGTCGAGGTCGGTCACCTTCAAGCTCGCTGATTTCATCTTCGTTTTTGTCGGTGTTGTTAACAGCTCTGTTTGAAGTACAACCCCCTTCGCGTCGTACTTGTGTACAAACCCCTCGCTTTACACCACCCCAGCGGGTCGTCGCAGACTTCCAAATGATCCAGCGATGAAAGCACCACCTCGTGATGGCTTAATCGACCACGAACATCAGCAAAAATTCGAGTTCAGAAACCGCAATGTCGTCAGCAAGTAAAAAGCGCATGAACCTGGTTGTACCGTGAGTCTGCCCTCGTTCTCTCCCTTGCGACTTGTCTCCTCCGATGCTAACCTGAAAGCTACACCCCTCTGCCTATCAAAGGTAAAGACGACGCCGCCGGATTCTTATCCGCGGTTATGCCAATGGCCTGTCTGTTCCTTAGGTATATATCATTCGCTCAACACATATACTTTATGACTAATCTCTAGAAACAAGTAAGTCTTGATTGGCAACGCACGCACGGGGGCGACGGCGTTCACATGGGCTGATATCAGATTGCTCGGTTGGTCGGCACTGCTAATCACGATCCAATCGTGGCTGAACGAAGGCGAAAACTCCTCAGACGGTCAGCCTGGCTGGCTCAAGGTCATGTACGTCAAAAAACAAACCCTCACCCATTATTGTGCCTTAGCTAACTTTGTAGAATGTCCCTGGTCGGTCTTTTGGTCTGCTACACCGACGTAAGTATTCCTCGTCGTTTAACTTGGTCACCGCTCATTGTTATAGCTGATCATCCCGGGGAACGCCTCGCTCGTTGGAACTCTCACCGGTGGTGCCGCGTCGCCCGGCACTGTCACAACTCGTCTGTCCATGGCGGCAAAAGCTACTGCGGCTTGAAGATTAGGAACTTGTACCATCACTACTATATAATAACTATATTCTACTGTCATACTAC